>JZKD02S1677188.1:140199-159226 GCA_000966675.3 Picea glauca | reverse complement strand
TTACAAGAAAGAAATGTACTCCATTGTGCAAGCCTACCACTAGTGGAGAGATTACATTCTTGGGAAGGGGACAGTCATTCACACTGATCATAAGTCACTACAGTTCATACAGACACAAGGAAAATTGTAGAATGACTTCCATCAAAAGTGGTCCACATACTTGCATCAATTCCACCTCAACATCAAGTATAAAACATGAAGAACCAATTGTGTCGCTGATTGCCTCAGCAGACCGCCACTCGCGACACTCACCATAGTGATAGACTCTTGTAGCCACGAGACCTCTGGATGGCCCCAACTCTATGAGACAGACCCAGACTTCGCCACCACCTACCAAATGTTGGGGGAAAATGTAGTTGTAGATAATTTCCATCTTCAGGATGGGTTGTTGTGTCGTTTGGGCCATATCTGTGTTCCATCAAGCAAGCAAGTGAAGATGATCTGGGAAGCCCACTACAGTCGAGTGGCATGACATTTTGGTGTCTAAAAGACAGTGGCAATGCTACATAAACATTTCTATTGGCCGAAACTTCGACATGAGGTCAAAAAGTATATCAGGTCCTGCACTGCCTGCGCTATTGCCAAACCGACCACTAAAAAGCAGGGCCTGTACACCCCTCTTCCTACTCCTGATAGGCCATGGGAATCCATCTCAATGGACTACATGTTGGGCCTCCCATCCACCAACTAGGGAAATGATTGTGTTTTTGTGGTTGTTGATCGCTTTTCTAAGATGGTGATTTTGGTTGCCTACAAGAAGAACATCACAACATAGGCCACTGCCAAGCTCTTCTTTAAACGAGTCTGGGTACATTTTGGAATCCCAAAAACCATTGTCTTAGATCGGGATAGTCGATTTCTCAGCACATTCTGGTCAAGCCTCTGGTCACTGCTGGACACCAAGCTCACCAAATCCATGACCTTCCACCCCCAGATAGAAGGCCAAATCGAGGTCGTAAATTGAATGATTGTGCATATCCTTCGCATGTATAATTCAAATCACCCTCGCACATGGGATGAGAGCCTTCCCTATGTCCAACATAGCTACAACTGAGCCCCACATAGCTCAACCGACCACAACCCCTTTCAGGTGGGGTTGGGATTCCAACCATTGGGTCCCATAGATGTTTCACTTCCCCTTGCGTTCACCTTGATCGACTCATCTCTTGCTCCAAATGAAGCTAACAAAGCCACTCGGTTCATTGAGAGGATCTATCACATTCGCCAATAGGTTCAGGATATCCTACATAAGTCCAATGACAAGTAAAAACAACGCCATGATCAACATCGGGTGCCACATAAATTTCAGGTGGTCGACAAAGTTTGGTTGCACTTGCCGAAAGAACGCCTTACAAGACCCCTCGGAAGATTCACCCACTCCGTTATGCATCATACACCATCATCAAGGCTGTGGGGTATAATTATTTTGAGCTCAACATTCCTCCTTTCCTTGGCCTGCACCCAGTGTTCAACGTGGATCTCCTTCGCCCTTATTTCCCATAATTATTGGACACCTCAGAAGTAGAAAAACAACTGACACCAACAGAGCTCAACCCCAACTGCATACAATAAGCATCCAATTATTAGATTGTGGACACACAGATTAAGGGCACTCGACAACAAAGGATCCAACTTATCGAGTTGTCAAAGTAGGGTAGCTCCTGCACCAAGGCAAGTGGCTCACCCGGGGCTAAATTCAACAAAAATTTCCTCATATGATGTGGGACCTCAACACAATGGAGACCATTGCTTCCTAAATAGGGAGGATTGATCCAAGTGGATATCGGTGGCCACCCACCTTTTCCAACTAGCTCAAAATAGTTTTCTGGCAATTTTGGTAATTTACTATTTTTAGCAGTTTTCACTTCTGGAGCCGTTTTGAGGCCCTAAACGATGTTTTTTTTTGGGGAAAAGGGTTTGCAATATACAAGTTTCTTCAATATTTCCCCTAAAATGAATCTCCTCGATGATACCTTTCCAACGAGCTATCATGTTCCTAAAATGTAGATTGTATGCAAAAGTTACGACCCCAGGAAGTTGATGTACTAACTTACCCAAACAGGGCCCACATGAATTTTGGTGCTTCATCTCCAAGGGTTAGGTTTTTGGATGTCTAAGGTTTTTGGCATTCCTTTTTATTGTAAAAAATTCCTTCAAATCCTCATTGTAATCTTCTTCTGGCGAATGAGCATAGCCGTCACATCTCTTCTCAGAGATAAGTCGCCACCATTCCAACAAGCTTGTTTCCACTGCATTTTACAGTTTCAACTTATTTACTTATTGAATAGAAAACAAGTTTTACTGTATCTTTGTTATTTTGTGTTAAGAACCTGTTAATAATCTGTAGTCATTTTTTTCTACTCATAAAATCTGGATCAAGAGCATCCACAAAAAATATAATTGGTTGCTCTAGAACAGGAAAAATAAGCATTTCAACAAGAGGCATTGGACTACAAAGCTAGGGTGTTGCAACTAGAGAAAGAAAAGGTGAACTGGTCATAAGGGCAGAAAAATTTGTTGAACAGGGTTGTAGTTGTACCTCATGTTGTAGAAGTTGGGCCAAACATCGAAGGACTTGTCCATGATATGTCACAAGTTAGCCTGAAGGTAGGAGAAATCAAGGGGTTAAAAGGGGACATAGAGAAATTGAAGCAGGAAATGCAAGCAAATGATGAAATAATGACTCAACTTCAAAAGGAGAATGGAGCCTTGTAGGAAAGGATAGACAAGATGAAGATGGGATTGAGAGGCAAAGGCCTGTTGCAGGGGGCCAAACAAATCATCGAGGATTCTATAGTTGCTGAAGCTGCCAAGTTCAGAGTGTATTTGAATTTCATCAATGATAAAGACAACACGACCATCATAGCCAAACGCAGGTGCACTATTGTAAATGAGACTTTGGAAAATAAACCATCAGAGTGGGCCCAAAATGCCATAAACCTGCTCAAATCCATCCCTACTGCAGAACTTCAGACCATTGGAGTCAAAGATAGAACTACATTGATCATTTGGGCAAGGAGGGTTATTGCTAAACATAACTTGCTGAAATCAGTCCAAACCAAGGAAACACAAATGGAGCAAAGTGTGCAAGAGTTCAAGGATCTGTTTGAAGAATTGTTTATTAAAGGCCTCCCACCATTTTTGGATGGCAAAGGAAAATTATATGACCACGAAGAATATAACGCTCGCCTCACTCAGTGCAGAATGGATCACTCCAAGTTTGAAAACTTGGAGGAAAACCTGAAAAGATCAACCCTGGTTGAACATTTGATTATAGATTTTGAGATTCTAAATCAGTTCAAAGCAGTGAAAATTGGACTACCAGTCATGACATATGCCTCCTGCATTGACTTGGAGATCCTGATCAAAGAAATGATGGATTATGATATCCCTTTTGACTTGAAATGGGAGGAGATATCACAGATCAGGAAGAAGACCAGAACAAAGCAAGTGGAAAAGAAAGATGCTGAAACATCAGAGGAATCAACAACTGGATCATGAAACATTTTTCTTGCTAATTATTATAATCGGTTTCAAGACCGAAACTGTCATTTGTAATCATTGTAATCAGTTTCAGAAACTGAAATGTTTCATTTCAGTTATTGTAATCAATTTCAAACTGAAGGAACTCAAATCGTATAAATGTTAGGGGTTCCAAATATATTAATGTTGGTAGAAGTGCAAGGGAACGATTTTAGCTGTTCAGAACTTAATTTGTAATTTTCTAAAGCTGAGTTGAATACACATGAAGAAGTCTTGAAGTTTCCATGAAAAAATTCTAATGGTGGTGGTCTGAGTTTTGTCTTCTCTCTTTGTATGTATTTCCTGTATTTCTGATTCCATTTAACTGTCTTCTGTTTAAATTGGATAGTTTAAAGGCATAAAATTCATCTTGTGATGCTCTTGGCTTAAGCAATTTAAACTGTGTTAAGTTCTTCCTAACTAATTCATAATTCATTTCATTAATGCTCTGATGCAATTACTTGTTTTCTCCTTTCTTCTTACACTCTACAAAGTTCAATTTATAACTCAGATTCATCACCTCATTTATCCTTTATCCTCTGGATATTTCTATTGGCCAGTCAATGTTTCCATTCATTTTCAGAAGTTTGACTCCATAGCCTCAAGTGTCCTTCCCCTTCCTTTCCAGCAAATTTATAAAAAAACCCCAAAACAACAAAACCTAGCCATTGATTGTCAAAGAAACACCAAGTGACACAAGAGATCCCTCTCTGAGCTGAACAGGCTAGTACCCAACTCTAAATTTGATTTGTAGGTTACCTCTGTCATTTTTTTTATCAACCGAACAAATTTATAGAGTGCTAACAGGGCTGAATTGTACCCTTTACATCACAATTAGGGTTACAAGTAAATTTTACACTTAGAAAATATAGCAAGGGATCCACACGTCCATTAGTGCTCAACCACTAGGGACACAGCCACCTGTGCTTAGCCACTAGGGACACGTCCACCTATGCTCAACCACAGGGACGTCGTACTCAATAGATCTCTATCTCAACTGAGTCCATAGGAGAATCATCTGGAGTACCATCTCAAGCCTGACTCAACCGAGTCTACAGAAGTACAAAGGCAGGAGACAACACATTGACTCAACTCTCACAGAGGAGAACGATACATCCATCACATGGGAACACCCATCACATGGGATCTCACAGGTCGAATCAACTTAGTCTAGAGGAGAACGTATACTGGAGAATGTCACATGACGCTGCAATCATCAACACTCCCTCTCATCTAGGGAGGCCAATGGTTCAAGAAGAGGTTTGCGCACTAGTGGAGGAATCCAGAACCTTAGAGAAAGTGCTATCAGCTCTTAATGCCACATTCCTCACTCTTATCCCTAAAGAGGAGTGTGTCACCAATCCAAAGCAATTTCAGATGATTGTGCTCTATAATGTCATCTAAAAGATCATAACAAAATTCATAGCTCTCAAGCTCAAACCCATAATCCCTTGTATAATCTCCAAGGAAAAATTAGGTTATGTGGAGGGGCGACACATCATGGACAACGTAATCCTGGTGCATGAAATCATCCACTCGCTCAAGACTACTCGTACTCTAGGTATGCTCATAAAACATGACCTCTCTCAAGCATTTGATAAACTAAGCTGACAATACATGCACTCCATCCTTTTATCTGTCGGGTTCAGTGCAGACTGGATAGACTGGATCATGAAACTCATTTCATCTGCCTTTTTATCTATCTTAGTCAATGGTGTCCCCTCCAGGCCTTTCTCCCCCACCCGAGGCATTTACCAAGGAGACCCATTCTCCCCTTTCCTCTTTGTGATCATGGAAAAAGGTTTAGGGCAATATTTGTCTGCCTCAATTGCTAATGGCACCCTACAAGGTCTCTCTATACACAGGCTCCAACCAACAACTTCTCACAACCAGTTTGTTGATGACACCTTGCTCATGAACACCCCCATTGCCATGGAAGCTGCCAAACTCTACACCATACTGTCAGAATTTAGTGCTGTCTCTGATACCACTTTTAATATGGAGAAATCACATCTCTTCTTCTTCAACACGCCAACAGTAGTCCAATGACACATTTCCCACCTCCTTGACATCCTCAATGCTCCCTTTCGTCCAAATTGTTGGAGTTACTTCAACACACCTAGGATTTATTTTTCCTAAGGTTTTTCCTTGTTTATTATTCATAATTAGTCATTATCCAGTCTCCTATATTTTATGGGAGAATATTCCACCTGGAGAATATTCTCTTTCAGTTGACACTTCAGTTTGACTAGTTGAGTTGAGTTTAGATGCTGCATTGGTTTTGTCACCATGCAACATTGGGATCATCACCAGATAATGCGCACTTGCCTTGGGATCATCACCTTACTGGCGCATTACCCTTGATTTCCTGAGTTAACTCCTCACTACTCTTTGTTCAATCAGTTAACTGGAGACTAGTTGACTAGTTAACTCAACTAGGTTGCAGTTCACTCCTATAACTACCTGAGAGACTAGACTAGGTGGCAGTTCACTCTCGTAACTGCTGGTGTGTGTCTAGATCACTCTAGACCACCACTACGTCTCATTAGTTACTCATGGATCCTATATCTATTGTAAATTATTCACTCTTTGAGTGTGGAATACAATTAATGATAATTCTTTCATTCTTTCTCTCCTTCTTTCTCAATTTCTCTCTGCAAATGTGTGTGGTATTTTCTAGCTAGATATATTATGTGCAGGTTCAACACATTTACATGGTATAAGAGTTGACAGAATGCTAAGCAAAAGCTACACCAAAATTTTTTGCAGGTACAAAAGATTGAAGACAACAAAAAGATGGATTATTCGCCGGAAATACTTCTCAGACCATATAACTATTTGGAATGGAAGCCAAAA
Organism: Picea glauca; assembly: GCA_000966675.3. Classification (NCBI taxonomy): domain Eukaryota; kingdom Viridiplantae; phylum Streptophyta; class Pinopsida; order Pinales; family Pinaceae; genus Picea; species Picea glauca. Next base: position 152,848 of record JZKD02S1677188.1, on the reverse strand, counting down.
ATTTTGTTGCTACTAAGATGTAGAGGCTTGTACCAAATTACTATGGAAATGGAAGTAGATCCTGATTCTTCCGACAAAAAAAACGATTTTCTCAATAGACGAGATATGGCCATAGGATGTATCCTCTATTTTATTTCTCTTGAAATTCTCCATCAAGTATATGATGACTCACAAGAATCAACTCCAAATGAATTATGGACCAGATTGGAGGTTCTATTTGGGAATAAAGAAGATTGTGAAGATTGCATGCAGGGGATTGGAAAGATAGAGCCAGAAGATAAACTGTTAGAAGATCAAGCCTCTTTATTTGAAGAGTCTTCTACACAAGTTTTTGCACAAATTTGTTTTTCATTAATTGAAGATGATGTCTACTCCATTTCAGATTTATTTTCTAAATTTCATGTGGAAGATATATGGCATGCATCTTAGGAGTCACATGCAGACACTTTTGCATGCACCATGCATGCATCTCATGAGACAAAAAGGGATCCGAGCACATCAGACTCCATTATGATATTTTCTGAGAAAAATTTTCAGAAACAAATTGGATATTTGAATTCCTCTCGGGAAAATATCCAATTTCAAAAAAATATCATCTGAAACGGAGTCCGAGAAGTGAATTTATGATCATTTTAAAATCAACAAAATTTCAGTGTTTTTTCGGAAACGGCTGCACGGTTTTCAAAGTTTCATCCAAAATTTATTTGGATCTTCTTCATTACAAGAAGAGAAAGTGGATATGTGTGGACATATCAATGGTGCATATACTTCATCTGATCCATGCAGACATCTACATCTTCAACAAAATCTTCAACGAGCACAAACTTGCACAGTTGCGAGGTCTTCTTGGAGTGAAGGACAGGGTTGCTTAGCAACTGTTTTTTGTTCCTTCTCATTTTATTTTTTTATGCATTGTAATTTGAGGGGGGGTTTTCCCTCTTTCCTCATTTATTTCAGTGTATCTTTTTTATTTGGGTACCTAACATGGCCTCGTTGCCAGGACCCATTTTTTATTTTCACCATAGTGATGTTCAGGGGGGTGTTGGAGTTACTTCAACACACCTAGGATTTATTTTTCCTATGGTTTTCCCTTGTTTATTAGTCATAATTAGTCATTATCTAGTCTTTTATATTTTATGGGAGAATATTTCACCTGGAGAATATTCTCTTTCAGTTGACACTTTGGTTTGACTAGTTGAGTTGAGTTTAGATGTTGCATTGGTTTTGTCACCATGCAACATTGGGATTATCACCAGCTAATGTGCACTTGCCTTGGGATCATCACTAGACCGGCGCATTACCCTTGATTTCCTGATTTAACTCCTCACTACTCTCTGTTCAGTCAGTTAACTGGAGACTAGTTGACTAATTAACTCAACTAGGTTGCAGTTCACTCCTGTAACTGCCTGAGAGACTAGACTAGGTGGTAGTTCACTCTCGTAACTACTGGTGTGTGTCCAGATCACTCTAGACCACCACTATGGCTCATTAGTTACTCATGGATCCTATATCTATTGTAANTGGATCAAGAGCATCCACAAAAAATATAATTGGTTGCTCTAGAACAGGAAAAATAAGCATTTCAACAAGAGGCATTGGACTACAAAGCTAGGGTGTTGCAACTAGAGAAAGAAAAGGTGAACTGGTCATAAGGGCAGAAAAATTTGTTGAACAGGGTTGTAGTTGTACCTCATGTTGTAGAAGTTGGGCCAAACATCGAAGGACTTGTCCATGATATGTCACAAGTTAGCCTGAAGGTAGGAGAAATCAAGGGGTTAAAAGGGGACATAGAGAAATTGAAGCAGGAAATGCAAGCAAATGATGAAATAATGACTCAACTTCAAAAGGAGAATGGAGCCTTGTAGGAAAGGATAGACAAGATGAAGATGGGATTGAGAGGCAAAGGCCTGTTGCAGGGGGCCAAACAAATCATCGAGGATTCTATAGTTGCTGAAGCTGCCAAGTTCAGAGTGTATTTGAATTTCATCAATGATAAAGACAACACGACCATCATAGCCAAACGCAGGTGCACTATTGTAAATGAGACTTTGGAAAATAAACCATCAGAGTGGGCCCAAAATGCCATAAACCTGCTCAAATCCATCCCTACTGCAGAACTTCAGACCATTGGAGTCAAAGATAGAACTACATTGATCATTTGGGCAAGGAGGGTTATTGCTAAACATAACTTGCTGAAATCAGTCCAAACCAAGGAAACACAAATGGAGCAAAGTGTGCAAGAGTTCAAGGATCTGTTTGAAGAATTGTTTATTAAAGGCCTCCCACCATTTTTGGATGGCAAAGGAAAATTATATGACCACGAAGAATATAACGCTCGCCTCACTCAGTGCAGAATGGATCACTCCAAGTTTGAAAACTTGGAGGAAAACCTGAAAAGATCAACCCTGGTTGAACATTTGATTATAGATTTTGAGATTCTAAATCAGTTCAAAGCAGTGAAAATTGGACTACCAGTCATGACATATGCCTCCTGCATTGACTTGGAGATCCTGATCAAAGAAATGATGGATTATGATATCCCTTTTGACTTGAAATGGGAGGAGATATCACAGATCAGGAAGAAGACCAGAACAAAGCAAGTGGAAAAGAAAGATGCTGAAACATCAGAGGAATCAACAACTGGATCATGAAACATTTTTCTTGCTAATTATTATAATCGGTTTCAAGACCGAAACTGTCATTTGTAATCATTGTAATCAGTTTCAGAAACTGAAATGTTTCATTTCAGTTATTGTAATCAATTTCAAACTGAAGGAACTCAAATCGTATAAATGTTAGGGGTTCCAAATATATTAATGTTGGTAGAAGTGCAAGGGAACGATTTTAGCTGTTCAGAACTTAATTTGTAATTTTCTAAAGCTGAGTTGAATACACATGAAGAAGTCTTGAAGTTTCCATGAAAAAATTCTAATGGTGGTGGTCTGAGTTTTGTCTTCTCTCTTTGTATGTATTTCCTGTATTTCTGATTCCATTTAACTGTCTTCTGTTTAAATTGGATAGTTTAAAGGCATAAAATTCATCTTGTGATGCTCTTGGCTTAAGCAATTTAAACTGTGTTAAGTTCTTCCTAACTAATTCATAATTCATTTCATTAATGCTCTGATGCAATTACTTGTTTTCTCCTTTCTTCTTACACTCTACAAAGTTCAATTTATAACTCAGATTCATCACCTCATTTATCCTTTATCCTCTGGATATTTCTATTGGCCAGTCAATGTTTCCATTCATTTTCAGAAGTTTGACTCCATAGCCTCAAGTGTCCTTCCCCTTCCTTTCCAGCAAATTTATAAAAAAACCCCAAAACAACAAAACCTAGCCATTGATTGTCAAAGAAACACCAAGTGACACAAGAGATCCCTCTCTGAGCTGAACAGGCTAGTACCCAACTCTAAATTTGATTTGTAGGTTACCTCTGTCATTTTTTTTATCAACCGAACAAATTTATAGAGTGCTAACAGGGCTGAATTGTACCCTTTACATCACAATTAGGGTTACAAGTAAATTTTACACTTAGAAAATATAGCAAGGGATCCACACGTCCATTAGTGCTCAACCACTAGGGACACAGCCACCTGTGCTTAGCCACTAGGGACACGTCCACCTATGCTCAACCACAGGGACGTCGTACTCAATAGATCTCTATCTCAACTGAGTCCATAGGAGAATCATCTGGAGTACCATCTCAAGCCTGACTCAACCGAGTCTACAGAAGTACAAAGGCAGGAGACAACACATTGACTCAACTCTCACAGAGGAGAACGATACATCCATCACATGGGAACACCCATCACATGGGATCTCACAGGTCGAATCAACTTAGTCTAGAGGAGAACGTATACTGGAGAATGTCACATGACGCTGCAATCATCAACACTCCCTCTCATCTAGGGAGGCCAATGGTTCAAGAAGAGGTTTGCGCACTAGTGGAGGAATCCAGAACCTTAGAGAAAGTGCTATCAGCTCTTAATGCCACATTCCTCACTCTTATCCCTAAAGAGGAGTGTGTCACCAATCCAAAGCAATTTCAGATGATTGTGCTCTATAATGTCATCTAAAAGATCATAACAAAATTCATAGCTCTCAAGCTCAAACCCATAATCCCTTGTATAATCTCCAAGGAAAAATTAGGTTATGTGGAGGGGCGACACATCATGGACAACGTAATCCTGGTGCATGAAATCATCCACTCGCTCAAGACTACTCGTACTCTAGGTATGCTCATAAAACATGACCTCTCTCAAGCATTTGATAAACTAAGCTGACAATACATGCACTCCATCCTTTTATCTGTCGGGTTCAGTGCAGACTGGATAGACTGGATCATGAAACTCATTTCATCTGCCTTTTTATCTATCTTAGTCAATGGTGTCCCCTCCAGGCCTTTCTCCCCCACCCGAGGCATTTACCAAGGAGACCCATTCTCCCCTTTCCTCTTTGTGATCATGGAAAAAGGTTTAGGGCAATATTTGTCTGCCTCAATTGCTAATGGCACCCTACAAGGTCTCTCTATACACAGGCTCCAACCAACAACTTCTCACAACCAGTTTGTTGATGACACCTTGCTCATGAACACCCCCATTGCCATGGAAGCTGCCAAACTCTACACCATACTGTCAGAATTTAGTGCTGTCTCTGATACCACTTTTAATATGGAGAAATCACATCTCTTCTTCTTCAACACGCCAACAGTAGTCCAATGACACATTTCCCACCTCCTTGACATCCTCAATGCTCCCTTTCGTCCAAATTGTTGGAGTTACTTCAACACACCTAGGATTTATTTTTCCTAAGGTTTTTCCTTGTTTATTATTCATAATTAGTCATTATCCAGTCTCCTATATTTTATGGGAGAATATTCCACCTGGAGAATATTCTCTTTCAGTTGACACTTTAGTTTGACTAGTTGAGTTGAGTTTAGATGCTGCATTGGTTTTGTCACCATGCAACATTGGGATCATCACCAGATAATGCAAAATTTCCTTGGGATCATCACCATACTGGCGCATTATCCTTGATTTCCTGAGTTAACTCCTCACTACTCTTTGTTCAATCAGTTAACTGGAGACTAGTTGACTAGTTAACTCAACTAGGTTGCAGTTCACTCCTGTAACTGCCTGAGAGACTAGACTAGGTGGCAGTTCACTCTCGTAATTGTTGGTGTGTGTCTAGATCACTCTAGACCACCACTATGTCTCATTAGTTACTCATGGATCCTATATCTATTGTAAATTATTCACTCTTTGAGTGTGGAATACAATTAATGATAATTCTTTCATTCTTTCTCTCCTTCTTCTTTCTCAATTTCTCTCTGCAAATGTGTGTGGTATTTTCTAGCTAGATCTATTATGTACGGTTTCAACACATTTACATGGTATCAAAGTTGACACAATGCTAAGCAAAAGCTACACCAAAATTTTTTGCAGGTACAAAAGATTGAAGACAACAAAAAGATGGATTATTCGCCAGAAATACTTCTCAGACCATATAGCTATTTGGAATGGAAGCCAAAAGTTTTGTTACTACTAAGATGTAGAGGCTTGTACCAAATTACTATGGAAATGGAAGTAGAGCCTGATTCTTTCGACAAAAAAAACGATTTTCTCAATAGACAAGATATGGCCATAGGATGTATCCTCTATTTTATATCTCTTGAAATTCTCCATCAAGTATATGATGACTCACAAGAATCAACTCCAAATGAATTATGGACCAGATTGGAGGTTCTATTTGGGAATAAAGAAGATTGTGAAGATTTCATGCAGGGGATTGGAAAGATAGAGCCAGAAGATAAACCGTTAGAAGATCAAGCCTCTTATTCTGAAGAGTATTCTACACAAGTTTTTGCACAAATTTGTTTTTCATTAATTGAAGATGATGTCTACTCCATTTCAGATTTATTTTCTGAATTTCATGTGGAAGATATATGGCATGCATCTTATGAGTCACATGCAGACACTTTTGCATGCACCATGCATGCATCTCATGAGACAAAAAGGGATCTGAGCACATCAGACTCCATTATGATATTTTCTGAGAAAAATTTTCAGAAACAAATTGGATATTTGAACTCCTCTTGGGAAAATATCCAATTTCAAAAAAATATCATCCGAAACGGAGTCCAAGAAGTGAAGTTATGATCATTTTAAAATAAACAAAATTTCAGTGTTTTTCCAGAAACGGCTGCACGGTTTTCAAAGTTTCATCCAAACTTTATTTGGATCTTCTTCATTACAAGAAGAGAAAGTGGATATGTGTGGACATCTCAATGGTGCATATACTTCATCTGATCCGTGCAAATATCTACATCTTCAACAAAATCTTCAACGAGCACAAACTTGCACAGTTGCGAGGTCTTCTTGGAGTGAAGGACAGGGTTGCTTAGCAACTGTTTTTTGTTCCTTCTCATTTTATTTTTTTATGCATTGTAATTTGAGGGGGGGTTTTCCCTCTTTCCTCATTTATTTCAGTGTATCTTTTTTATTTGGGTACCTAACATGGCCTCGTTGCCAGGACCCATTTTTTATTTTCACCATAGTGATGTTCAGGGGGGTGTTGGAGTTACTTCAACACACCTAGGATTTATTTTTCCTATGGTTTTCCCTTGTTTATTAGTCATAATTAGTCATTATCTAGTCTTTTATATTTTATGGGAGAATATTTCACCTGGAGAATATTCTCTTTCAGTTGACACTTTGGTTTGACTAGTTGAGTTGAGTTTAGATGTTGCATTGGTTTTGTCACCATGCAACATTGGGATTATCACCAGCTAATGTGCACTTGCCTTGGGATCATCACTAGACCGGCGCATTACCCTTGATTTCCTGATTTAACTCCTCACTACTCTCTGTTCAGTCAGTTAACTGGAGACTAGTTGACTAATTAACTCAACTAGGTTGCAGTTCACTCCTGTAACTGCCTGAGAGACTAGACTAGGTGGTAGTTCACTCTCGTAACTACTGGTGTGTGTCCAGATCACTCTAGACCACCACTATGGCTCATTAGTTACTCATGGATCCTATATCTATTGTAAATTATTCATTCTTTGAGTGTGGAATATGGTTAATGATAATTCTTTCATTCTTTCTCTCCTTCTTCTTCTTTCTCAATTTCTCTCTACAAATGTGTGTGGTATTTTCTAGCTAGATCTATTATGTGCAGGTTCAACACATTTACACAAATACCTTGGATTACCTGGACAGACTCAGTAGCTCGTAATACCTCCTGGAACTCTGTTATCCTCTAAATCTCCAATCGCATCATCTCCTAGACCTTCAAAACCCTTAATATCCCTACGAAGTCCGTCCTCCTAAAATCGATGCTTCAAGCCATCCCGACCTACATATTTTTAGCTTTGGCAGCTCCATAAAAAGTCATAAAAAACATAATAAATCTTCAGCGAAACTTCCTCTGGCATGGCCACAAACATGGAAAAACTTGGGCCTTGGTCAGTTGGGATAAGCTTTGCAAACCCACGGTTCTAGGGGACTTGGGGATCCATGATCCAAGGAAACTCAACAGTGTTATGGGAGCAAAAATCTGGTGGTGATGGATCAAATATCCTCATGAACTCTGGGCGCGAATCTGGAGGCACAAATACACCCCCTATCTACAACAAGAGGAACTCATAAGGCTCAATAATCAGATCCAAGGCTCTAATATTTGGAATGTGTCCTGGCGCAATTTCCCACTCATCCAAAAGGTCTCCTTCTGGGAAGTTAGAAATGGAAAAAAGTGCTCAATTCTGGACAGACACCTGGCAACAACTCCCTCCCTTGCAATCACTAGACATCCTAACCCCCTACAAGACCTACCTTCCATAGTCAAGAGGCCTCAAAGTAGCTGATCTCTAGCTTAATACCCAAAACGACATCCCTTGGCACAGTCGGAAAGTGCTTCCTCAAGATCTCCATCTATCGGGCAATTTCGAGATGCAACCTTGGCTAGAAAAAATGGGCAATATGAAAATCCGTATCAACACAAACAAGGACATCCTCTATTGGGGATATTCCACGACAGGTACTTTCACAATCAAGGAGGCCTATCAGATTCAAGAGAACTTCCACAATTAGGAAAAAGATCACATTTGGCACATAATCTGGAAGACCAGGCTTTGGCCAAAGGTCTCCACCTTTCTTTGGATTTTGGTATAGAATAGACTCCTCACTTGGGATAACCTAAGGAAATAGGGCTTCATTGGGCCCTCCATTTTCCACTTATGCAACCAACATGAAGAAACCATGGAACATATATTTAACCAATGTCAAGTCAGTAATCAGATCTGGGACCATGCCACAACAATCATGAGGCAAACAAAGTGTGACAAAACTAGCATTCCCAACACTATAGGAAATTGGGGATCTGGGGACTACAAAAGCCCAATTCTAAACAAAATCTGGCAACTTATGCCAGGTCTTATTATTTGGCAGCTTTGGAAAGAGAGAAACCGACACATCTTCCACTCTCAACCCTTTCGCCTCTTTGATATCTGGGACATGAATACAACAAGAATTTGGGAAACAATTCAAATTCAGACTTGGACTCAAGAGGACATCCCCGATGCCCCTCCAGAATCCAACATTGTCACTTCTTGGAAGACAATCACCTCAAAGACACCTCTCCTTCTCTCCAATCCCCCTGCCCCTTGAGCACGATGCTCCACCTTTTGGAGATGCCCCCCCTAGGTTTTTGGAAGCTGAATTTCGATGGAGCCTCCAAAGGCAATCCTAGACTAGCAGGATATGGAGAGGTTATCAATGACATCACAGGGAAAATCAAGCACCTCAAACCGAGATTTCTGGGGCACGATACGAACAACTCAACCGAGATTTGGGGCCTCATCAAAGTCCTCCAACTAGCTCTAAGCCTTAATTTGCAGCCCCTAATAATAGAAAGAGATTCTAAAGTAATCATCTCACTCGCCACAAAAATTATCCAAGGATCAGACCCAGAAAAAATCACACCTAGCTGGCACCTCACATGTCCTCTCTCTCTTCTACAAGCCTCACTACTTCCTCCCATCACTATCATCCCCTCACACATTAAACGTGAGGAAAACAAAGTAGCAATCTGAATAGCCAATGAGGGTGTCAATACTCAGGCATAGCTCCTCATCATTAATACCCTGGACCATCATGATTCACAACTTCTACAACAATGCCAAGAATTGGCTCTACATGATTGCCTCTCCCCAGATGGGGTTACACTTGGAGTACACGTGTCATCGGATGGGGCAGATACGAGGGTAGTTAAAGCCCCTCACCGCCACCCTCCTCCCTTGTCCAGTTGTGATGTCTAGTTTACATGAATGCCAAGGTTTAGTGCACTGGGCCTTGATGGCGACTCAGGCTCAACTCCTCGGCATCAGTATGAAACTGGTAATTTCCATTACTCTTGCACTAATGGCTACCAAAGCCATCAAATCCTCCGTCCTCTTGGTCTTTTCATCCAGTGGGGGGTTCTATATTGAGCATTCGATCATTGTTCACGATCTCATTCTTCTTGTTTTGTTCCATGTCCACGCTCGCACCACTATTGATTCCATTTTCCATGTGATCTACTTAGACATGCCTCGTGAGAGAGGTAATATCGAGTGAGGGCCAACCTATTACAGTGGGTTTGGCAGACAAAAATGCCTGGGACCAACCTCTTTACCTCTCATCCCGGGCGGCAGCTCCGACCACCCACCTTATTCTAGTCAGAATTGGTATGAAGAGGCTCAACCGGAGCCCCGTCCTTCAAGCACAAAGGGTCTCCATGGAAGCTGCCTAGTGGAAGAGGAAATTCTGCCCAACTGAGAGGAAATTCTACCTTTCTTGCCATCAACTGCCTTGGAGCAACGACCAACCACTTGCACCACCACCCCTTTCTAGGAGCCAGTCGAGACAGGATACATTGTGGAAGAGGAAATCCCACTTGAGGAGGAACACTTGGGACATAATTCGGCTGCCACTATGGAAGAGGACCCTGCCATGGAAGAGGACCCTGCCACGGAAGAGGACCTTGCCACGGATTCCTCCACTGCAGACGATGACATTGATGAACAGGCTCACCCGGATCCCAGCTCTTGCAGGCTCATGGAAGACCACCTGGTATTGATCTTCGAGATGCGCAAGGATTTGGCAGAGCAACAACACTGCCAATGCACCCTCAACAAGTGTTTGGATGTCTTGTATGACTACCTATCAAGCAAGTTTGAGAAAAGTCGATGTCTGACTTGCTGCCAGCCTTTCGTCTTCTGACTTCGCCAGGATGAACGCCCAGGTTCACCCCATGTCTAGTGCTCTTACATGTTTCTTCCCTGGTCTAATTGTTAAGTTTTTTCACATCACAGACTATGGTTCTGGATCGATAGCTGGTCGGGGCACTCAGTCCATCGCCTGTTCTGGTTTCCACCCTTGTGCCAGAACAAGTGGAAAGTCCCCATGTTTGTTTGTTGATAGTTGTATTTTTTTAAGGTTTAGGAACAATGAACAATTGTCTTGTCCATGCACTCTGGTTTCCACTACAGTGGCAAAACAAATGCCGTGCTATAGTGTATATTCATACATGTGCGTTTTCTGCTAAGGCAAGGTAATACAATATTTTTATTTACAAAAAAAAAGAGTTGCCCCCCTCTTAATGTAAACCATTATTCAATAAAATATTTTTATACAATATTGGTATCATAATCATCTTCCCATAAAAAAAAAGGGAAATACAAATCTTTCTTTAGGTAGAGGAATAGCAAAAAAAATGAAATTTTATAAGTATTCATGTAAAAGTGAATAAAGTGAAAAGGAAAAAAGGTAAAAGTAATTTTTCTTTACGTTGATGATAAATTTTATAAGTGTTCATGTAAAAGCGAATAACGTGAAAAGGAAGATGGTAAAAGTGTGAAAGTAAATAAAGTTATAAATATATATGCTCACCTCTGCTGCTCCACATTGCCAAAATTACGCACAAATATACACCTCCAACCATTATAAGTATGAATGATCTAAAAAATAGTTGGAACAAAGAGAAAAGGAAATCAATACAGTCAAAGATACCGTCAACAAAAATCGTGATAATCTAAAATATGGGATAAAAAAAATTAATGACCCACTTAAACAAGAGATAACACAAAATCTTGAAGGTGAAATTATAGTAGAATTCATGATTGAAATGAAAAACAACATAGACTTCATGAAGAAAGATTATGATCAAAAGTATAAAGACATGAAGCAAGATCAGGATAAAAAACATGACGAGCTCGTAAAACTATTAAAAAATCAAGGTTCTCGATGTTGCAACAAGGGAGTACTTCAAGCTCATCTAGATATTCATCACCACCACCTCCACCACCACCACCTTCCCGTAATCTATCAGGAGGCCCCCAGTACCAACCCTTCATGATATACCCACCGAGGGCCAAGATAGAACTTTCAAAATATAACGAAAGTAAAAATCAATGCGTGGCATGATTTAACAAGGCCGAAGAATATTTCAGTATATATATCACATTAAAACATATGAAGAAAAAGTAAAATATGCTTCCATGCATCTAGAAGGTGAAGCATACAATTGGTATATGTGGTGGAAGAAAGAAAATCACTTGTGCAACTTAGATTCTTTTAAAAACAAAATTTTTAAGAGATTCCAGGGAATCATGGAAAACAAATTCTTTTCAAAACACACCAAAATACAAAAAAAAGGAAGTGTTGATGAATTCACACATCAATGGGAAGCTCTCACCACACAAGTATTCAATCTATTTATAGAGAAATTACTCCAATCTTATCTAGGAGGTCTTACATTGCATATCCAAAATGAATTAAATATGCATCACATTTCGTCCGTTAAAGTAGCAAGGCGTAAGGCTAAAGTTGTAGATAAAACGTTTGAGAGGCTATCGTTACAGAAATTTAATAAGGCGTATTTGCGATGAATAGACACTGATTGCAGGTTCTGTGGAGACAAATGGTCACTAGGTCACAATTGTAGCAATCAAAAGTCTAATAAACATGAAGAGGAAAGTCAATTAGACATGTCCATAAGCAACTTCGATGATGATGAAAAGAAAAGATAAAAAAAAATGTCGTAAATGTGGTAAAAATTGGTTTTCAGGCCATAGATGTGCATCTAAACAACTATATCATTGAAAAATCATTAACAGAAAAATGTAGAGGTTCTCACTGAGGAAGACATGCTATATTCCAATGACGATGAACCACCAAAGGTATCATTAGCATCAATCACATGCATAAGGAAAAATTGTACAAAAAATACCAAGGCTACAATCCAAGAAGAGGTAAAGCCACCTACGGCTCGTTATATTCCACCTCATTTGAGGAATAATGGCTCCCTCCATAATAGTAGATTGAGGAAGCGAAAATATTTTGCGAAAAGAACTCACAAGTTCCATACTTTCGTCGTGAGAAAGCCTACCAAATAATCACAAACAACGCTAGAATCAAGGTGAAATGCCACGGGAAGGATGAATTCATTACTTTGAGGACAAAGTAATTTTGAAAAGGAAGACAATGTTATGAACATAACATAAGCATGAATAAAGTAATAAGTAATAATAATAATAAGATAATAAAGATAATAAAACAAACAAATAACACATTAATAATAATAAAGGGAATATAATAAATAAATATAAATA
>JZKD02S1677188.1:93457-119282 GCA_000966675.3 Picea glauca | reverse complement strand
TAGAAGTAGAACCTTCTAAGAAGTCCTCTTACATTTATTATATCTAATTACCCATTTATTATATCTAACTACCATAGTGGGCCTTATTTAATAATATAGTGGACCTAGTCCACTTACATTGAATGACTCCACTGTTATCACTATGGACCCTCTGGCCCCCCCCACTACCTCTCTAGCTACCTTACATTTCATCCCCCTTATGAAAGCGTTGTCCTCAACGCTTGATGTACAACCATATACTAGAGTCCCATGGATAATTGTGGACCATAATGCTAAAGAAGACTGAAGAACCAAGGTCCCATGTAGAAAGGAAATCCACCATGCTGAAGTAGTCCAACCACCATTGTAAGCCCGGGTTCCATGTCCAAGTGCTCATGTGAACTCCCCGTGGAAGATTTTGGAACTCAATAACCAACTCCAAATGATGCTCCAAAGACTGACACCTATCATGTGGATCCAAATAAGAAGATTCTATCCACATAGTGGAAAAGGGTCATAGTAGAATCTGGAATGAATAATACCATTGTAGAATATGTAGACCGAGCGCTGATAACTAGCTCTTGATGTGGGACATTGATGTTCTCTACAAAAGGTGGAGTAGAGTCATCAAATAAAATATGAAAGTGGTTGTCATCCCAGAAATGACAAATCCATATACCAATCATCACAATCTACCTCAAAATCATACCAAGCATATATTTCCTGATTATATTCATCCCTGAGGCCCTCCATAATAAATCTCTCCTGCATGTTGTTCAATGAATCTTGAATACTACGAAAACTATCATTGAGGCCATATGTGAGGCTATTTGTGAGACTTTCTATGAGGCCATGTACAAATGCATCCAATCTGTCATCCAATGTGTGAAACAATTGAGATTTGAATGATTCAAAAATTTCTTTCAGGTTTTGAGAAGAAATAGCCATCTGAGCATTCTATGAACTCACCCAATAAGTTACAACACAAAATCGTGGTTTTTTCTAGAAAAACCCTAAAAAACTGTTGAATTTAAAATGCTCATAACTTCACTTCTTGGACTCCGTTTCGGCTGATTTTTTTTTTGAAATTGGGTGAAATTGTGAGAGGAACTCAGATCTGTAATTTGTTTGAGAAAATTTGGCCTCCAGCTGCTACATAAATACAAACAAATCGCGCCGCCGTCCGTGGAAAAAACACTGAAAATTTGCAGATTTTAAAACTTCAATATCTTGACCTTCCGGAGTCCATTTCGGACGAATTTTTTTTTTTCAACTTGGGTGTTTTTTTGAGAGGAACTTAGATCTACAACCTGTTTCTGAAAATTTTGCACATAAATATACCAAAAAGTTCTGGAATGTCGCGGCCCTCTTTTGTCTTCTCTGAAAAAAAAAATCTGCAAAAATAAAAAATATTTGCTCACAATATCTGCTCAAGGAAAGTGTTCTGATACCACTTGTTAAGAACCAAATACCTGAATACAAAGTATCACAATAGATCCAAAGATATCTAAATACAATCACCACACAAGATATACGAGAACAATATGCAAAATCTCCTTTATTATTATCAAACCCTTGAGGTAGGGCAACGCCATACAATGGATCCTATTATGAAAGGGATCCTCTCCTGTTCACTTGCCTCTTCGAGGGGGCATCCTCTTATTGAGATACCGCTCCAAACACAATACTTTTCTTCATGTCTTATTACATTGCTTGAATCCCTTTATATAATGCTACCATCACCTAAGAACATTCTAGAGGAGGAATCTTCTAGAAGTAGAACCTTCTAAGAAGTCCTCTTATATTTATTATATATAATTACCCATTTATTATATCTAAATACCATAGTGGGTCTTATTTAATAATATAGTGGACCTAGTCCACCTTACATTGAATGACCTCCACTATTATCACTATGGACCCTCTGGGCCCCCCCACTACCTCTCTAGCTACCTTACACACTACCACCAAAGTCTGGACAAGCGAACCAAAAGAACCAAAGGAAGGGGAATGCTTCTTTCACTCGCATATGTGGGTCAAGGGGGCTCCGATTCACTTCATTGTCGACAACGGTAGTCAACAGAGGTTGTCAAGCGACTGAACCTGCCAACGACACTGCACCCACAACCCTACACCATCGACTGGATTCGTCAAGGTAGAGATCTCCGTGTCAGCCAATAGTGCCATCTATCCTATGACATCAAGCCTTTCAAAGATGAGGTATTGTGTGATATTGCTCCCCTTGAAGTTTGTGATGTTCTTTTAGGACAACCATATTTGTGGAAGCGTCATGTTGTGTATGAGTCTACACCTTGCAGTGTTATTATTACTTTGGGTAGACAATTTTGCATGATCCCAGAGGTGTCACCACCTATTGCTATTTCTTTAATCTCTGCTAAGAAATGCAGTAAGGTCATTTCACAGACCGCGAAGTTCGTCTTCTTTGTGATCCGTGCTCACAACAAGCAGAAGGTCGCTGGCTGATCCAGATGGATATTGATGGCCATGACCTCAGGAAGTTGAGGTACCAAATTACACTAACTTACCCATAGGGCCCACATGAATTTTGCATACGACTCCGTTTTAGGTGTGTGATAGCCCATTGGAAAGGTCTTTTAGAGAACTACACATTTTGCCATCAAACTCTGACTCCATCTACAATATGACTATGCGAGTAAAAAAAACAATGTTTAGGGACTCAAAAGAACCCTGAAAGCAAAACAAGATGTGTTGACATGAAAATATACAAAATTGGCCAGTTGGATTAGGCGAGAGGCCACCCCTATCCACCTAGAGAATGTGTGAGGCTTTAGACAACCCCATAAGTGTAGAACTCACAATTATAAAGCAGTACAAAAAGACGTGTTGAACAAAAATGGACATGAGGAGCCAGTTGGAATAGGTGGGTGGCTACCAATATCCATCTGGATCATGCAACTTCATGATATTAGTGATCCATTGAGGAATTCCACCATGGAGATCATTATAGCCAACAGTTAACACTCTTAACTCATGAAAATCTGCGAGGCACCCATGAAGCTCACATGTTAACCCATTTTTCCTTAAATTCAACACTTGAAGATGAGTGCAGTTGTCTAAAGATGCAGGAAAAGTCTCAAAGAAGTTATTAGAATGAGCAGAGAAAACATCCATAAAAAATGGATAGTGAACATCAAGACTTCCACTAAAATTATTGCTAGATAAGTGAATAGAAGTGCTAAAAGTATTGCTAGATGATTCACCCAAAGTGTTTCCTGTAGTGCGATATATCAAAGTATACACACTTTCACTTCCACTCGCATATTGATATAATTCATCATCTTCGACTAGTGAAGATTCATTCATTGCAAATTTTGGGAGCCTCCCAAGATGGGATGGTAATCTTCCACTAAAATGGTTGTTAGATAAATCCAACACATCCAACTTTGTGAGATTTGTGAACCCTTGAGGAATATCACCATGGAAATTATTAGAACTAACACTTAACATTCTTAACTCTTGAAAGTTTTCCAAATACCTTGGAAGCTCACTTGTAAAATTATTTCTATGTAAATCCAACTACTCGAGCTTGATACAATTGATCAAAGATGTAGACAAAGTCCCTGTGAAGCTATTTGAGTATGCCGAAAAAACTTGTAGAGAAAGTGGAAATTCTAGATCGTGTAGATCTCCACTAAGTGAATTTAAGGGTAAGCTTAGCCATTGTAAAACAATGAAATTATGGATACCACGAGGAACTGGTCCCTCCAGTGTAGTGTCATACAAACTTAATTGTTTAAGTGAAACCAAAGTGCTAATACTTTCGGGAATACTCCCATAAATATTGTTACCTCCTATTACTAATTGGGTGAGAGACTTTAACTGACCTATGTTATACGGTATAGATCCACTCAGGTGGTTTGTATTCAAAGAAAATGATATGAGGGATTGAAGCTTTCCTATGGCTTTCAGAATTGTACCATTGAGATAGTTGGTATCTAGGTAAAGGATTTCCGACTTGCTCAAATTGGAAATGGATTCAGGTATGCTACCAGTGAGCCTATTATTCCCAAGATGTAGGGTTTTCAACTCACTCAATTGGGAAATGGTTTTAGGTACGCTTCCTATGAGACTATTTGAAACAAGACTTAGGAATGAAATCTTGCTACAGTTTCCTATTTCAAAAGGGATAGGACCCGAAATATTACTGTGTTGCTGGTAATCATAACCATGAATGCCAAGGTGTCTAAGCTCTCTCAAATTACCCAACTGAGGTGGTATATGGCCGGACAATCGGCTGTACCCCAATCTTAAAACCGTAAGGGAAGAGCAGTTTCCAAGAGATGGAGGAATGGCGTTCTCCAGTTTGTTAAACTTTAGAGCCAAGTACTCTAGTTTCTGTAGCAACCCCAATTCGACTGGAATAGAACCCGAGAAATAATTATAGCGAAGCTCAAGTGCTCCCAACACTTTAAGCTTCCCAAAGTCGGGTGGAATTCTCCCTGTCAAATTTAAAAAAAAAATCCAAACTACGCAATAAGGAAAGGTTCCCAATATATGGAGACAAGGTACCTTCCAATCCCGATCCTGAGAGGTCTATGGCAACGATTCTTCTAGTCTGGTGTCTGCAGCGAATACCCTGCCACAAGCATATTTTCTTGGCGTTCTCGGTCGTCCAGTTGGAGAGCAATCCATATGGATCGAATGTGATGGCCTTTCTCAGCGAGAAAAGAGCCTCCACGTCCCTTTCATTGTGGCCGTCCCCACTTTACAATGCATTCCCAATGAAAAAGGTGATTGCAAGGCAATTGTTTTACATTATCTTCTCCATTGAATAGCATATCTTGACAATTGGCGCATAGCGATCTGTCGCCCTCACCATCACCCGTGCCTCCGAATTCGACCGTTGGGGAAGACTCAACAGCCGCCATAGCAGCAGCTATGGAATATCTGCCATGGCAACCAATGTATTGCTCTCGCAAATGAGGATGAAGATCATAACTTTCAACTCTCAATTCCAAAAAATTAGCGGTATTGCTATTGCCTTCGTCTTCCAAGTGTTGCAGTACCCGATGAGAATCTGCTAAACTGCCACTCCATATAATTTGCTCGCTCCACACATTTCCATCGCGGCGACTCCAATCCACAATAGTTCTCAGCAAAACGATATTCACGTTTTCAGCCATGGCGACCAATGTATTGCTCTCGCCGATATTCACGTTTTCAGCCATTTGCAACCTGGATATTATCTTGGCCACTGTACTTCACAGGACGCCACGTAGAGTTGGGTTTCTGTCCTATGTCATCTAATTGACGTATATATACATTATCCCAAACCTTCTCCAATTTCAACATACCTTGGTTCTCTGTTTCAAACCGTCTAAACAATACACGAGAGATCAAGTGTGGCTGAACAGCACCGTCATTTTCCCCGCGTGAATGGCCATCAGTTCTACTTGTTCCCGTGGAAGCTGCAATTTTTTCACATATTATGCCTTTATTTGCCAAGTTCTCTATTGGAATTCTTCAATCTGATTGGAATTCTCCTTTTCTTTATTTTGTCCACTCTCCCATCTCGCAAATTGGCTTGTTCACTCTCCCATCTCGCAAATTGGCGTGGTTGGCAAGGGTGGTTTCGGTAAAACTTTGGGTTATTGCTTTGGCTCACCGTTTCTCAGTCTCTTTCTTTTTCAAGTCTCCGTAATGAACTCTCCACGCAAATAAGCATGCAGAGAAATATAAACGAAGAAGCTGTAAACATACCGTTGAATGAGACTATGCAGGGAAAGAGCTTCGCCCTCTTCTTAGATGATGTATGGGAAGAGGGTGCGAAATTGCTGGAGGAATTGGGTGTACTCCGGCTAATTCACCGCTCCAACTCCAAAATTATTGTGAGTTCGAGGAATTACAGAGCACTCTCGGAGATGGGAGTTGCAAAGGAGTCCACAATCACAGTGGGGGATTTGATTGATAATGATAGTTGGCGGTTGTTTTCTTATTATGCTTTTCCATATAATGATGGAAATGTGCCAGCAGGGATCGATCAGCAAACGGCCGAGCTTTTGTGTGTCAAGTGTGGAGGGCATCCCCTTGCCATCAAAGCAGTAAGGAGGGCAATGACAGGTGTTACTGATGCAAATGAGTGGAAATCCGCAGTTCAAAGGCTTCCAAACGCCAACAACAAAGACGAACAAGCTGTCTATGATCGGCTAAGGTTGAGTTACGACGCACTTGGCAGCTACAACGTTCATCTCCAATTGGGGTTTCTATACTTAGGTGCTGCCTTCTTCAAGTTGTTCGAATAGGTGCACCAATGACTCTAGATCGATGGTCACTAAGTGCAAACAACCCAAAAACACAACGATGCTCCTCTTTGGACTAGGCGCACCTGTGTTCTATGACACATGTGCACTATAGTTCCAATGACCCAAAAAGACACGGGTGCTCCACTTCTATCTAGAAACATTGATGCTTCCCATTGGTATGGGTGCACTAGTGTTCCGAATAGGTATGGGCACATTGGTGCTACATATTGGTATGGGTTCACTAATGCTCATATTTGGTATGGGGACATTTGTGCTCATTTTTGGTATGTGTACACTACTACTCCTAATATAGTGAAGCAATAAATAATTCACATTTATTTTAACTTGTTAAAGAGGTAGGAAAAACCCCAAGATGATTCTTGAAAACAAAAAAAGGAAATGGTTTATTTCATTTCATATGAGAAGAGGAATAGGAGGTGGTTCTATAAGAGAATAAAACAAAAATAGCCATAAACACAAGAAAGTACAAGTTTTGCATCCAAGTAACCCTTGTTTCCTTATTCATTATTTCATTTCTTCCCATTATTGATTTTATTTATGTTATTTTTCATTTCTCGGTATTGTTCCTAATTTCTTAGTTGATTTTGCTATTTTTTTATTCTTTGAGGGTTTTGCCTCTAGTTTGATTTGTTTTAGGGTTTTACATCAACAAGTATGGCTAACAAACGGACCGGGGAAAGTTTGATTAAGAAAAGGGTAATACCCTAATTTTGACCCTTGGAATGTATTATATCATATTATGTATAAATTGTAAATGCCATTTTATAATGATGGGATTCAAGCCATGTGAGCTTAAATAAATGACCTCGCTTGTAAATGATGCAAATATGCTAGTATGGATTTCTAGTGTGCATCTCAAGCCAAAGGCCCAACTAATGAATGGCTAGGCATGTATGATGTAAATATACACATGGACCATGTGGTAGGATACCATGGTAAACTCAAGCTATGTAAATAGTAATGCTAGAATATAATATACAATGGTCCAAGATAGATGCATAGAGCATGAGAGGGGCTATGATTCCACCATATGGGAAGACAAAAGGGGATCTATGGGAAAGTGAATCCTCCATTTCCAAGTGTTATCCTTAAAACTCGTCTATTTTCCACCATGTGTCTTAAAGAAAGTTCTTTGCTTCCTTTGAATTATTAAGAAAAATCATTGGATGCATGCAAAATTTTGGTGGGGAAGTCTTCTCACATAGTTATGAAAGCATGGGTTGAGTGAAATCATCATGGGAAGTGTAAGAGTCCTACAATCCCATTTTCAAAAGTAACGTCATCCATCATTTACCTCAATCCTCTCATTGTTATTGACTCTAGGATCCTTTAGAGGGACTCTCATGTTCATGTTTTATGTTGCACATGCCATGTTATTCATTGCTATCCATGGAAAATTCTAGAAATTGATTGAAATCAACAATGTTAAGAGGAAATTGTAGACCTTTGATGAAAGTGAGATGGTTGTAGGTGAGCATAGAGGATGGGAAAGTTAGGAAACCATCACACTCTATGAATTTGTTTCTCTTTACATGCTTGAGAGCCAAGTGTTATTCTTTTTGGCAATTCCCAGAAATCAAGCAATATATTAGAGTCCTTCTACACACACTGAAGAGCATTGTAATGGAAGGGTACTCTAAGGGAATATTGAGAAGAGAAAGGGTAGGTTTTCCTTGTGTAGTATGGTGTAGTGGAAGAGAGTACCATTGTTGTTTATTGGTTGGATGGGATGCATGTAATGTTCTACATTGAGTAAATTGCTCAAGAATGAGAACATATGGGTTGGGCTGAGAGAGATAGAAACGTCTAGTTGGATTCCTTTCTCCTTGTGGCCTTATATCCTAGCTTAGGCAAATATATTCACTAGATACCAATGGTTGGATATAAAATCACACTTATGCAACCAACCTCTTGGACCAATTTATGTTAAAAGATAAGTCTTCTATCATTGGTCTTAAAGATGCAAAACTAATGCCATTTTATATATGTTATGGTAATATTTGTATTTGCATGTCATGTGTGATTGTTCTAGATTCCATTCATGGGATTTTGGTTTACATGAATCTTTGTGAGTCTATGCTTATCATATTCCATTGTTTTCTTTAAATTTTCAGTGTGCATGCATTTCATTTAGTTTCAGTACTTCATGGGAGTTTTACTCTATTGGTATGATGGGGAAATTGACTCTTGAAGATAGAACTTAAGATCCCTCTTTATGGCTACACATCCCGTGGTTCATAGTATTGTGCAAGGACACTACAAAAGGGGTTACATTTTTGTGCACCATGGGTTTATATCCATAAGGGTTTTCACCTCCCTTTATTTGCAAGTTCACAAGGTTTATTTGCATAGAACAATATTCTTCCCTAGTGATCATAGAGCATTGGTGCTCCTAATAGGTATGGAAGCACTTGTGCTCCTCCTTGGTATGGGTCCACCGATGCTCTTAATACACCAAAGTAATAAACATGGTTTCATATTTTTTTTTTTAAATTTATTAAAATAGGAAGGAAAAAATACATCGCGACTCTTAAAAGGTGGAATAAGAAAGCGTTTGTTTCATTTCTACATTTCACAAGAGAGAAGAGAAATTGAGGTGTTTCTATAAGAAGATGAAATATAAACATCCATGAATGCAAGGAAAGACAAAGCGTATTGTAGAAAGGTAACCCTTTTCCTACCTTTTCATTATTTCTTTTGTCACCATTATTTATTTTATTTCTGTTATTTTCTATTTCTCAATAATGTTCCTAATTTCTTCGTTGGTTTTGCTAGTTTTTTTTTGTGTTGGTTTGAGTGCTTTGCCTTTATTTTGAAAGTTAATGGTGCATTTATTTTAGGGTTTGAAATCAACATATATGGGAATAAATGAGGGGCAAGTTCATCTAATAAAGACATACATTTTTGTGCAACATGGCTATATATCCATATGGGTTTTCACCTCCCTTTATTTGCAAGTTCACAAGGTTTTCTTAGCGGCACAATATTCTTCCACAATGATCTCTAAGAATTGGTGTTTCTCTTAGGTATGCAAGCATATAGTCTTTTATTTCACATGGAAGCACTAATGCTCCTAGTACATTGAAGCATCAAATGATATTTTTCATTTTTTAACTTATTGAATGAGGTGGGAAAAATTGTAATACAACTCTTAAAAAGAGGAAAAGCAAGGGTTTTTTTCATTTCTTAATTTCACATGAGAGAAGAGAAAGAGGGGGTGCTTCTACAAGAGGAAGACAAATAATATTGCAGCAAGGTAACCCTTTTTTTCCCTCTTCATTATTTATTTTTTCCTTATTTTTAAGTTTATTTTTTCAATTTTCCATTTCTCACTATTGTTTATTATTTATTAGCTAGTTTTGCTATATTTTTTAATTGCTTTGAGGGTTTTTCCTTTATTTTGTTAGTTAATGGTGGATTTTTTTTAGGGTTTTACATCAATGAATATCACTAAAAAATGATGTGGTGTTATTTAAATTCACAGTTCATTAGTATTCCTTGGAGGTTCAAGATGTTGTGATAACATATTGTGTTGATGGATACATTGATACTTATATAGCTTACAATGTCTATATTCCAACACAACGAAAGACAATGCTGAGAAAAGATTTGAAATTTGGTGAGGATGTGAAGTCATCGAGTTCACAGAGTTCTCCTTCAATGATTTAGAATAAATAAGATATTTTTTTCTAGAGGCCAATTCAAAGACTTAAGATGAGTTCCCCAGATGGGGTGACACCTACCGACCCCTTGATACATGGCACTCTGGTGACGAGTGCAGTTAAATCCCCTTGTCGCCAACCTCCCCCTCCATCATTCCACAATTCCTAGCATTCAAACCAGAAAGGCGTTAGTGCATTGGGACAGTCAAGGGAGATGAATGGCACACATTTTGCACCATTCTTGGCCCTTTGGAGCTGGTATGATGCATCATGGCAACATCACATCAACCTTCATGGCGCCCCTCCCTGTCATTTCTCTTGTCATCTTAAAGCTAAGCACTTGGTGCGATTATTTACTCCTACGTTTGCATTTGGCACTTCATTCTCCACCTGCAATCTCCTTCTGAGGGAGCCGAACCTTTGTTAATTTTCCTTCCCCCGTGTCCAACTTGTTCCACAATTCCTCCCTCAATTGTGTCGATGCCATGCCTCATGAAAGAGGCAAGCCCAAGCGTGGGCCAGTCTACTATATTCTGGTAGGTCGGCACCACCGCACAGGCCCACCCTCTTTACCTTCTAATCCTAGTAGTAGCTTTGTCATCCATTCCTACTTCGACCAAAACTGGCATGATGATGCCCAACCAATGCCTCAATTTCCCAACCCTGATCTAAATTATAGTGGCTGTCTAGTGGAGGAGGGAATTCCTCCAAATTGGGGGAGGACATCAAGGAGCCGATTGCACTAACTGACACTGCCCTCCCTATAGATTATCTTGATATTTCTATGGAAGGTTGTGTGGTGGAGGAGGAAATCCCTCAATAGAGGTGGGGCAACTCCATTCAAGGAACACCTCCAAATTTCATACGACTGCTCAATGAAGCCACCGTGATTGAATCAGATGAATTTCTGGCTGAGGAGGAGACCCATCTGAAGCTGCATGCAGATGAGCCAATCCATCCAACCTTGGCAAGACAAGATTTTCCCACTCCTCACAAACTCACAGAGGACCATTTAAATATGATCTTCAAGATGATATGAGATATGGTGGACCAAATCCAAATCTAGAGCTCCCTCAACAGACGTCTGGATATGTTGTTTGATTCCCTTTCAAGCAAGCCTGCGAAGAGTCATTGCCCAACTTAATGCCAGTCATTTTCCTTCACCTTTCGCCATGATGGAAGTCCATGTTCGCCACAAGTTTAGTTGCTTTACTGTTATGTTCTCAGGTTTAGTTAGGATGCATTTACAATCAAATTATGATGTAGTAAGACTCTGGTATATTGTCTTTCCTATGAACTCTGTAGGCCAACTTTTCTGGTTTCCATGCATGTGGCAGGTTTTGAATTATGTTTTGACATGCATCGCTTTTTCAATGTTTTAAGGTAACACAAACTTTTTTATTTACAAAAGAAAAAAAATACTTAATATGAGTTATATTTAAAGGGAGACGAGGTGAGATTGGGTGTGGATATTCCCTCACCTTCTAATTCAACATGCAAGATATCTTTGAGAGCATGTGAGAGTGTCCAAAAATTCATTGAAATAAAGTATACTTCTTAGGAGATATGTTAGTCATATTCCATTGGTTTCTTCCATCTGTGTGCCTTCTAATTGTCTTGAGGAGGAGAGGTGTGGTACTTTGATGGAGGATGATTTTTTTGTTGATTTCAATACTATAGTAGGCACAAATTAGTAGCGATAAAGTTTGGTGGACTTGTAGAGGGACTAAATAGGTGTTGGTAAAATAACTTTCTTTGTAAAGAGTGTTTAATTTAAGGGTTACTAAGAAAGTGCTTACACCATGTTTTGGGGTGCCTCATGATATTTGGTGTAAAAGGTGTATGATTAGCCCTTGGATTGTATATCTTGGGTTTGTACATTATATATGGCTTGCTCAGTGATTAATTGAACTCTTTTGGGTTCTTCTATGACATTATTTCTTGGAGAATTGGATATCTTCAAACAACTTGGTGACATTCCACATGCTATCCACATTGAGGAGGTTACTTTCTTGGAGAATGCCCTACATTGGAGGAGTATTTGGAATTCTGGAGGAGGGCCTTGAGCCCTAGACAAAATGGGGTAGCTTGGATGTTTGCATGAAGGAATTAAGTTGACTTGGGGACACCTAGGTTGCAATAATGTTCATGCATGTGGAGTGGACTCGATGGAGCACATGTCTCAGGAGGAGCATTGGAGTCCTTTGAATCTTGGATAATGAGTGTTGGAAACATCTTGTGGAGTGCCCTTGCATTAGAGCCTTGTTTTTGTATGACATCACCTTGAATCTTAACATGAGTACCCTTGCAGTGTATGACTCCACTTGTGTGAGCCTATTTGTTTCTTTGAAGGTTGCTTGTAAGGGTTTATCCCCACATATGTTCTTTTGGCCTCCCTTACCTCATATATATAGAGGTGGGAGAGATTCATTTCACATCATCATCATTGTACTCTTTTGATTGTACTTATATTTTTGGAGTAAGGAGAAAGAGTTCATAAGGAAACCCTAGGAGTTATTATGAAGAACAATGATGATGTCATTATTAGAAGATTCTTATGAGATAGGAAGGTTTATTCTTGTGAATAAGATCATGTTGGATATGATGAAAATATCATTCTCATTCTTGATCATACTCTTGTTTTAGAGATATGTCTAGAGGAGTGCACTAGTCTCTCTCTCTCTCTTTCTTAGATTTTCATCTTTGTACTTTCTCTCTCTTGTTTTGGAGTGATTTGAAGTTGATCTTTTAAAAGACTATGGTTAAGTTTATGCATGAGTTGATTTACCACTTAGGAATTAAGAGAAGAAGAAGATTTTAATGAAATAATTTTGCATCCATCATAAAGAATACATAACAGAAAGTAAACATTAAGAACATAAAACCATAATGCCAAAGATTGTTAATGAAGTTCGGCAAGGTTGCCTACATCTCCGGGCCTTTGTCTCGGTGGGGGAGGCTTCAAAAGTACATCAAAAGTACATCAAATGGATACAAACTGGTCTGGTTTTGTTCTTCTCGACCTCAAAAATCCAACAAAACTGACGACACTGAAAAATGATGAGCGTAGCTCCCAGAAATGGCCTCCAAAGTTCGCTTTCTCAATGGCTTCCTTGCATAAAAATGTCCTAAGCTTCACAATTCTTCATCATTCTACTATATATGAACCTGTTTGGACTATCAAAAACCTCTGGTTTATATAGATTCTGAGTTGGGGGTCATACAAACTTAATTGTTTAAGTGAAACCAAAGTGCTAATACTTTCGGAAATACTCCCATAAATATTGTTACCTCCTATTACCAATTGGGTGAGAGACTTTAACTGACCTATGTTATACGGTATAGGTCCACTTAGGTGGTTTGTAATCAAATAGAATGATACGAGGGATTGAAGCTTTCCTATGGCTTTCAGAATTGTACCATTGAGATAGTTGGTATCTAGGCAAAGGATTTCCAACTTGCTCAATTTGGAAATGGATTCAGGTATTCTACCAGTGAGCTTATTATCCCCAAGATGTAGCGTTTTCAACTCACTCAATTGGGAAATGGTTTTAGGTATGCTTCATATGAGCTTATTTGAAACAAGACTCAGGAATGAAAGCTTGTTGAGTTTCCTATTTCAGAAGGGATAGGACTTGAAATATTACTCTGTTGCTGGTACTCAGAACCATGAATGACAAGGTGTCTAAGCTCTCTTAAGTTACCCAACTGACGTGGTATATGGATGGACAGTCGGCTATGCCCCAATATTATAATCACAAGGGAAGAGTAGTTTCCCAGAGATAGAGGAATGACGTTCTCCAGGTTGTTAAAGTGTAGAGCCAAATTCTCTAGTTTTTGTAGAAATCCCAATTCCACTGGAAGAGAACCCCCGAGCTAAGGTCAAGTGTTACCAACACTTTAAGCTTCCCAAAGTCGGGTGGAATTCTCCCTGTCATAACATTATTTGAAAAATCCAAGCTACGTAATAAGGAAAGGTTCCCAAGATATGGAGACAAAGTACGTTCCAATCACGATCGAGAGATGTTTATGGCAATGATTCTTGTATTATTTTGTCTGCAGCGAATACCCTACCACACACACATGTTCTCGGCGTTATCGGTTGTCCTGTTGGAGAGAAATCCATATGGATCGGATGTGATGGCCTTTCTCAGTGAGAAAAGAGCCTCCACATCCCTTTCATTGTGGTCGTCCATTGATGATAAGCTGATTTCAATGTCCTCCAACATGCGTTCATTCTGAACTAGATCATCAGAATCGGGTTGAACAGATCTCAATCCACCCAGGTGTTTGTGCACATACAAATCATCAGAATCGGGTTGAAAAGATCTCAATCCACCCAGGTGGTTGTGCACATACAGATGGTTGTCATTTGAAGCATATTGATCTTCTTGAAAACTCCCCATTTGAGTGGTTAATTTTGTATAATTAGAGTGTCATGGTGTTGAATCTATTTATGCATTGAAAAATGCAATTCAAAAAATAGAAAATGGTAATTTCATCAAGCACTATTTACCTTAATTCCTGTGAAAAAGTTCAAAAGGTTGAATGTTTAGACAACATGGCGCCAACCTCCCCCCTTCCGAAGGGCTGGCTCGACCTCCCGGTCTAGGATCATTCAAGTCGTCGAGTCGAATGACTCATCAGGCTCTAGATAGAATCAATTTAAACTTGACACAGGCCCCCTTTTCAATTCCTCGACACCCGCGATGTAGTACCTATAGACCCTCTCTTTAGCGCTTTTAACTTCTACGCCAACAACCTTAGCTCTTGATGCTAATATTCTCCTTTGATGTGACCACAGACTGAGATAGTGGGAAACTCCCTTCACGACCCCACACTTCGGGACTTTCATGGGTTGCTTTCTCCTTTTCCCGATTTCTGAATCGGTGAATGATTTGGGACTAGATCTATGGTCCTTTCTCTTCTCGCGATCAACGACTGTGATTGCATCGCTAGTTCGGACTTCACGAGTCCTGTCTTCTCTCGACTTTGCTTCTTCCAATTGTGAATCAATGATGCGTTGATCCCTTGCCATGTGCCCTTCCAGATCTAATGACCTGGATTGAAATCTCCCTTCACAACTTCGCAAAGATCCTCCATTTTCTCCCGTCAAACCTTACAAAGCTCCTGCTCCCAAAATTCTCGATCTCGTGCCACCTGCCTCCTCCTCGACAATGGGTGACTTCTCCATCTTTGGGCCTTCGAAAAATCCTTGGATTCTTTGCGCACTTAGCACAATTTCTCCTTTCGAGACTTAGGTTGTTCTCGAAGGCTTCCTGCACTCCTTGCAGAAATATGTGCAACTCTCTTGCGACTTTTCTCGGTTTGAAAACCTCCAAGGTTCCCAGTTCCTATGCGATCTTCTCATTCCCTCCTAGCAGTTTATCGCTCTTCTCCCTGAGCTTATAAGGTGAACTCTCAACACCTTAGGTGCACTCCTTGCACTTGGCTCAATTCTTCGATGACTTCTCTCTTGGCCTCATGGAAAGGTTTAAGGCATCTCCTTTCCTTTGTCAATGCACTTCTTACAAAGCCTTCCTTCACCAGAATGTTCAACAATTATGGGATTCTTCTACACCTTCACCTGTGTAGTTCCTGGGTACGCTCACACAAGCTCGATGCCCTCCTTGTATAGTATTCTAGAGTATTCAAAAACTCTGAAATGTGCCTCTCTCCACACAGTCTTTATTTTCAAGGGACTTAACCGCCTTGAAATTTCTCCCTAAGTATGTAAATTAATCTAGTGTGCCCTCCTGGAAACTTCTCTTCTGACTCCACTGAGTTCAGACCCGCACTCCTTGTGTTGGATTATAGATTTTTCCAGCTTTGTTGCACACTCCTTGCACTTAGCCTAGAGAACGAGACTTAACTCAACACACTCACGGATATAAAACTATATCTCTATCCTTGTAGATGATTTCTAACATCCATATACCATTCATAAACATGTAAAAGACATTCATAACACAACATCCATTGAACATAAATGTAAAACATGAAAAATTGTCTTTTTTCTATTAATGGTAGAACGTCAATTTACAACGGTGGAGTTTGAGTTGCAATTGAGTCTCGACTCTCTGGTTTTCTCCTTTAACCTATCTAAAACTATCTAACAGTTTGCCACCTAACATTTACTTTTCTCACCATACAAAGATTTATACAAGAGGGGCTCTACGAGCTTCCCTCACAAGCCAACTAATGGTGTCAAATCACCATCCCTAATGCCTATCGAAAGGGAAAATTACAATGATGGCAATTCTGCTCCAAATTGGACGCAGATACATTTCGTTGTCAGCCTATTAATGGTGACCTTATCTCCAGCTTGTGTGAAATCACGATTTGGCTCTTCCAACTTATCTTCAATTAATGTCTATATCACGGCTTGGATTCTCGAGGCAAAAATGAGAGGGCGATGCCTCTACTTCCTTGAATGCACACCACGCATGTTGATTAGCTGGCGCGTGCTGAGATGGAGCGTTGCTCTTGCATCATGCTCCACGACGAAAAAAATCATGAGCTCATGCTCATGAGCTCTCTGATGTGACTGAAATCCACCTGGATCCCAAATTTTCTCCTGGAGCTGTCTCTCAGCTCCTCTCCTTCACCACTGCTGCTCCTGCATCATCCCTGCCGCTCGTGCAGGTTTCCTTTCATCCAACTTCCTCTTGCTGAACAATTCCTATGCTGACTCTTACATCAACTTTCTTATCTCCTCTGTCACCTTGTCCAGCTGCTCTATCGGATGGTTCTTCTGTTGCATACTATCTTCCTGCACTCATTATCTTCCTGCACTCATTTCTTGTCAATGGGTGAATCACACTGATTTCCCAAGACATATTCTCCCTTTGTGACCTTAACTAGCCACTCTGTTGTAGTCTTCACTCTTGTAGGCTTCTCATCATTGAATTACTGTTCAACTACCACTTCTCCAGAAAAATTCTGTCCTACCAGTTCTTCAACTGCTCCTATTTCATCTTCCTCTAGCTGTTCCTCATGCTGGTGTATTCCTTCATCTGCTTCTAATATAGCATGTTGGATGTGCATGCCTTGAACTACCACTCTCCTTTCAAGAGATTCCAACTCTTCATATAGACCAACAAAGTCTATGTTGTCTGCTTCTTCTTTTTCTGTAGACCCCAGTGCTACAGTCATCCCTTGTTCATCTTCCTGGCTGAAAACGTCGAGCGATCCTGTTGAATGCTCTTCTTCTCTTGTCGGGACAGAAATCTGTATCTGTTCCTTCTCCTCCTTGATAGTCTCGTCTTATTGTCTTCCTGTTGCCTCTGCAACATCTATGCTATCCTCTCCTCAGTCACTTGGTAGGAATATCTCAACCCCTCCAATGATCAAAAGTCCCTTTGATCCCCCTCCTTCACTGTGATGAAAGTTCCTAACTTGTCATCATATTTATTCACGCGACTCACAATTCTGCTCGAATCTCCATCTGAGTGAGGTTTCTCTTCCACTTCCTCATTTTCCAATGAACTCTTAGCTGAGTTCACCTCTTCTCCTTTTCCCACCTGGCAATCTGGGATGCCTCTTCTACCCACCTAAC
Organism: Picea glauca; assembly: GCA_000966675.3. Taxonomy (NCBI): domain Eukaryota; kingdom Viridiplantae; phylum Streptophyta; class Pinopsida; order Pinales; family Pinaceae; genus Picea; species Picea glauca. Next base: position 101,778 of record JZKD02S1677188.1, on the reverse strand, counting down.
AGTATACGAGATCTATTGATCCCTTCTCATTGCCTACCTAGAAATCTATGAGACTCTTGCTAGATTTCTTTCCCTCATGACCAAGGTTTCCAGCATGCCTCAGCCACCTCTTTAACATCTGTTGTTGCCTCTTGGTCAACAACTTCTTAAAAGGCCATCTTGCTGTCCTCTTCAAAGGCCATTCATACCTCTGGTGTACCTTTTACTCTTGCTACATCTTGAATGCTAGATCCTCCATTTGCGCTCTAATTTCACTGAGATCCTTGTCCATCTTTGCCTTTCTCTTTTGTGAGTGGACCTCTATTTTCTAATGTTTATGACCTTCAATGGCCATCTTCACCTTCTTCCTGCCCTCCTGGAAAGTCTGTTGCTCACTCTACAACTAAGAGCATCTTCAGCTTCTCCTTCGCCTAAAATATACAAATGAAGCTATGCCCTGATAACTGAGCTCTAATACCTCTCTCGTATCAGACTATCCCTTTCATCTCCCTTCGCCCACACTCTACAGACTAAATAGAGCTTTGATACCACTCTGGCATCAGACTATCCCTTTCATCTCCATTTTCCCACACTCTGTAGATGAAATAGAGCTTTGATACCACTCTAGCGCCAACCTCCCCCCTTCCGAAGGGTTGGCTCGACCTCCCGGTCTAGGATCGTTCAAGTCGTCAAGTTGAATGACTCGTCAGGCTCAATATAGAACCGATTTCAACTTGACACAGGCCCCCTTTTCAATTCCTCGGCACGTGGTACCTGTAGACCCTCTCTTTAGCGCTTTTAAATTCTACGCCAAGGACCTTAGCTCTTGATGCTAAGATCTTCCTTTGATGTGACCACGGACTACGACCGTGGGTCAACTCCCTTCCTAATGCTACACTTCGAGACTTTTGCAAGATTCTTTCTCCTTTTCCCAATTTCCAAATCGACGAATGCTTCGGGACCAGATCTACGGTCCTCTCTCTTCTCGCGATCAATGACTGTGATCGAATCGCTAGTTTAGACTTTGCGAGTCCTGTCTTCTCTTGACTCTAATTCTTTTGATTACGAATCAGTGATGCACTGATCCCTTGCCACGTGCCCTTCTAGATCCAATGGTCTAGATTGAAATCACCCTCCGCAACTTCGTGAAGATCCTCCATTTGCTCTCGACAAACCTTACGAAGCTCCTGCTCCCAAACTTCTCAATCTTCTACCGCTTGCCTCCTCCTCGAGAATGGGTGACTTCTCCATCTTCGAGCCTTCGAAAAATCCTCATCTTCTTTGCACACTTAGCACAATTTCTCCTTTTGAGACTTAGGCTATTCTCAAAGGCTTCATGCACTCCTTGCAGAAATCTATGCAACTCTCCCGTGAATTTTCTCGGCTTTAAAACCTCCAAGGTTCCTAGTTCCTCTGCGATCTTCTCATGCCCTCCTGGAAGTTTATCGCTCTACTCCCGGAGCTTATAAGGTGAACTCTCAACACCTTAGGTGCACTCCTTGCACTTGGCTCAGTTCTTCGATGACTTCTCTCTCGGCCTCATGGAAAGGTTTAAGGCATCTCCTTTCCTTTGTCTATGCACTTCTTGCAAATCCTTCCTTCACCAGAATGTTCAACAATTCTTGGATTCTTCTACACTTTCACCCGTGTATTTCCTGGGTATGCTCACGCAAGCTCGATGCCCTCCTGGAAGAGTATTTCAGATTATTCAACAACTTTGAACTGTGCCTCTCTCCACACAATATTTATTTTCAAGGGACTTAACCACCCTGCAATTTCTCCTTGAGTCTGTAAATTAATTTGGTGTGCCCTCCTGAAAACTTCTCTTCTGACTCCACTGAGTTTAGACCCACACTCCTTGCGTTGGCTTACAGATATTTCTAGCTCTGTTGCACACTCCTTGCACTTAGCCTAGAAAACCAGACTTAACTCAACACACTCACGGATAGAAAACTGTATCTCTATCCATGTAGATGATTTCTAACATCCATCTACCATTCACGAACATGTAAAAGGCATTCATAACACATCATCCATTGAACATAAATGTAAAACAGGAAAAACTGTCATTTTTCTATTAATGGTAGAACGCCAATTTACAATGGTGGAGTTAGAGCTGCAACTGAGTCTTGACTCTGTAGTTTTCTCCTCTAACCTATCTAAAACTATCTAATATTTCACCACCTAACCTATACTTTTCTTACCATATAAAGATTTATACAAGAGGGGCTCTACAAGCTTCCTTCGCAAGCTAACTAATGGTGTCAAATCACCATCCCTAATGCCTATCGAAAGGGAAAATTACAATGATGGCAATTCTGCTCCAAATTGGATGCAGATCCATTTCACCGTCAGCGTATTAATGGTGACCTTATCTCCATATTGTGCGAAAGCATGATTTGGCTCTTCCATCTTGTCTTCAATTAATGCCTGGATCATGCCTTGGATTCTCGAGGCAAAAATGAGAGGGCGATGCCTCTCCTTCATTGAATGCACACTGTGTGTGTTGATTAGCTAGCGTGTGCTGAGATGAAGCGATGCTCTTGCATCACAACACCTTTGTTTCGATGGTAAAATGCCTCAAATTTCCAATTCAATTTTATAAAAAATTTGTTGTCTTTGTTGCAGGCCCCATACCACAATGGGATGTCAAAACAACTCTTTTCCTAAAATAATGATATGATCATATGTATCTATTATTGTCTTTGTATAACATAAAATTTCGATTTTTTTTTATAAACCATTTGTATGGAAACATTTCTACTATTTAAATGTTTTTTTTAAATATACTACTAAATGGATGGATATGTTCAAAATGTGTGGATTTAAGCAATACCAAATTATTTTCTTTTACAACAATATTAATGCCTTCTTTTTCACAACAATTTATGTCATAATGCTTTTGCTTATAACCACATTGCCTATATCAACATATTAGTCCCTAATGGATGGATATGTTCAAAAACTTGCGTGGATTTAAACAATACCAAATTATTTTATTTTACAACAATATTAATGCCTTCTTTTTCACAACAATATATGTCATAATGATTTTAATTTATGTCATAATGTTTTTGCTTATAACCACATTGTCTATATCAACTTATAACCACATTGTCATAATGTTTTTGCTTATAACCACATTGGGGGTCTGTTGCCCCTTAGTTATGGAAGTACGTGAAGATCAAGGAAGAAAAGGAAGAATGTGAACTCCGCGGAAGACACAGTGACTGTTACTGGGTCGAAGTGAAAAAAAGAGTAGAAAAGGAGGAGCGAAGTAAAATGAAGGAATTTGTTGGACGAGGAAATCAGGGATGACAAATAAGCAATAAAGAAGGACCGCGGACAACTCAAAAAGTGGAGAAAGCCACTGTTGGATGCTTTGGAGCACCGCTCAAGATGGAAGGAAAGACAGGCTGGCGAAGTCCTGAAAATGCAGATCAAGTTGACCTAGGGTTTTAGACACCTAAGTATTTGGTATCTAGGGTTTTCGACACCTAGGTTTCTGCCTAAGGATGTCAATGAGCTATTGTAATGTATAAATAAAGGTCAAGAGGACTAGGGTGGGGTTTTTGTTGTTAATGTTACTATTTTTATTATTATCGTGGGTGATTAAGAGAGTGATATTGTTTGAAAGAGAAGTGCTGAGTACGAGAGCCTTTTGTATTGTAAGATCTTCAGTTGGGTGCGAAGATTAACCCTGCAGCTGGGTGCGCAGGGAGGGGAGAGATATTGAGGAGAAGAAGGAAGATCTGCTAGCTAAGAGTGCAGACAAGAAATGTATGCTTCATCTTAATACATTATAAAGGACAATTCTATGGACATATTCCTAGAGAGAGGGTGAACCATGTATATTTTGTGTTGTGTGTGATTGATACTCTGTTCTTTGTCATTTGATACATTGCTAGTTGCATTATTGTGTTAGATATGATAGATAGTTGTGCAGAGAAGATCTAAGCTGATAGTGATATATGTGCATGATTTATTGTTATAGTGTTAGATCCACTTGATATTCCCCTTGGTTGTAGACATCTTTGTCCTGCAACCCCCCCATAGCTGCTTTAGGTGAGAATGCATCTGTTTCGTAGGTGTTTCCAAAAGGGCCAGTAGTTAGGGCTTGTTGGTGCGCTCTTGGATTTGAACCCTGGGTCTACCCCTATGCCAACAATTGGAAATGAAACATTACACAATACAATTGAGGTGAACACTAACACCCATTGGAAATGAAACATTACAAAATACAACGCAATGGAAATCAAACATTGAAAAGAAAAACACAATTAAGGTGAACACTATTCTCATTAGAAATGATTCATTTATGAATAAAACTAGACTCATTAGAAATTATGCATTTATGAATATAAAATCTCATTAAACATTACAAAATACAAGGCATTGGACAAGAAGCATTAATGAATTAAAAATTAAAAAACAAGGACTGCTGGAATTGTTTTTTGACCATTATTGAGAATGATATAGCAAAATTAAAACCAATAGTTTTATGCAGTGTCCCACGTGTCTTGGATTGCATATATTCAATGTTGGGGGATTTTTTTAATAGAAAGGTGTTTGAATTTTCATATAACATGCCCGTGTATTTAAAGAGGGTTCCACAGAAGATATCACTCGGGGAGAATGAATCACATTGATAGACCCCAAATAATTGTAGTGATTTTCTTGGTCAAGTTGAATTTTCTTGGGAATTTTCATTATACTTAAAAAAACAACCTTATCCTAAATTTAGAAAATATTTTAAGCCACCCATAATTGTTTTATGTGAAATGGAGCGTAGACTACTGAAGAGAGGAAAAATGGGGGCATTGCATGTTTCGTTACTGAAATAATTGTTTTTGTGAAAGAGGTAAGTAAACATGCTTTAGGATTGAGGATATGAAAAACTATGAAATCAAATTGGATTCTATATATTGTTTTCTTGTTATCAATTAAATATTCATCTAAACTCCTAATCTATATTCATCTGCAAGTGTTCCTTATTATTCATATTAAACATATGACATCATTATAAATGGTATCTTACAATGTCATCCTGTTTTAATTGGGATTATTAACAATCTGTTTTGATTTTCCTATTCTACCTTTTGTTCATTCTTTCTATTGAGATTTCATCATTAGTTTAGACATTGTGTCAATTGTTTGCTTAATTATAAGGAGTAGAGTCAATGAATCCATTTTTTGTCTTTTTTGTTAAATTCATTAATAGTTACAATATTTTGTTGCGATGTACAACCTTGAACATTCTATTTGAACGTACATTGGAGCTCTATTCTTCTCTTTAATTTTATATTTCCTTGTGACAAACCAAACACAATAAACAATTTTTATATTTTAAAAAAGAAAAGTCTTTGTGAAGGCCTAAAACTTTCAAAACTTTCATCCTTCACACCATGTCCATTGAAAATTGATTCATAACTTGAAAATATCCATAAATTATAAAGTGAACATGCTTCATGCACAAGAAATTAGAATTCATAATGCATAACCCATTGGATATATCCAAATGTTTCAAGAGGAAATCTATCCACTTAGAACTTATGGGTTAGGAAGAAGCCCCTAATCTATCTTTGAAACAAATTGATCAAATCTTTCTATAATACACTCGGGTTAACCACATGTACCCATGCATATGCCTTTTCTAAAAATATTGCTATGTACCAAAGCCACAATAAAAAAAATTAAAATTCATTATTAAGGGATATAATCCCTTATCATTCCCTTCATGGTATTCCAATATAGAAACGCCAAATAAAATCAATCTATTGTATACTTTGGAAATGAGTTCAGATACATCATTAGTGCCATCTTCACTAAATGTTGAATTTTGGGCAGTAGACACTTACTCATCATCGATTGCTTTGACACTTAAATTATGTGGATAATCAAATTTCTTTAGATAGTAGATAAGTTGAGTCATATTTATTCTTATGGACACAATTATTGTTGAAATCCACTCTTTTGTGGCATCTATGTCATCTATGGCAAGACAAACTACTACTATTATTTATTTATTTTTACATTCAATATGCCTTTCATTAAATGAATGACACCATGTGAGAATTGTCCCTTTTGATAGCAAGAAAATACTAGTAAACGCTTATCGAATGCATTAGGAAGTCTGAATAATTCAACATATGTTTATTTAACTATTTATATTTATATTTTATCTTCTTTGCTGGTTGAACATCTCAATTGAATTGTAATGTGTTTATGACAATTTTGAACCAATACAAAAAAAATATTTCAAACTTATGTTTTTTTTTTAAGTTAAAATTGAATTGGCAAAATTGGCCACTTTTTGGAAGATAAAAAATGAAGGTTCAAATGAAAAGTTGCATGAATCATTTAACAAGAAAGAGTACCACTAGTACCACTAGTACATTTAGTGAACTTATTTCTAGGTTGGTATTACACCCAAAGGAAATAGTGATAAGATAAAACTTCGATCTTTGAATTGTAAGATCTACCACACACTTGTAGTATCTTGATCTATCCTTACAAATTTAATTTGATTTGAATTAGGAATTATAATGCCTCTAACCACATGAAGTATAATATTTAATTAAACTCTTTTCTAGTTTTATACATGGTAAAGAAATGACATCCATTTTGACATGGTACAAAAGAAAGGATTTTAGGTAATTAACTACACACGTTTTTGATGATGCACAAGTAGGGTAACTATGCCTATGCCTTAATGATCAAGTTTCCTTATAAAGTGATAAATTGGGTTCTCTATAGTATTACATATCATTGGCATATTTAAAAAAAAATACAATCATAGGTTATCGGAATACCGTTTTCCTTTAAGTATTCTACCAACGCTTGATCAACTACAAAGTGACACTTAAGGCATCAATACTACATGAACACTGGTATGTCATTGAAATTGTTTGCATGACCAAACCTACCTTCAATGTTGTGTCGAACATACAGGGGGTCACACGAGGCCTCCCCCGAAATAAAAATTGGTTGTTTTTGTGTTCGTTTTAACAGTTTTTCGATAGATGGTTTTCATTGGTGGTTTTCTAATTCCGGTTAAGGAATTAGGGTTATTGACTAATCTAGGTCAATGGATTAGGGGTTTTGGATGTCGCAGGATCATATATATATATATATATATATATATATATATATATATATAGATGATAAATAAAAGATTAGAGGTGTGACTCTAAACAATTGTTGGTTTTCCTGATTTGGGTTTCCAGAGTAAAATCTTTGTATAATACGTGTGTGTTCCATTGTATCTTTTTTATTTTTATTAAAAATATGTTTATAGTAATTAATTATACAAAGCTAAAATCTATAAAAACATCATTGATAGTCCATCATTATTAGTGTTTTAATGAACAAAAATATTTCCAAAATAACAATGTTATCATTGGACAATTTTCTTTCTTACATCAATATTATGATTTGTTTTTAAGTTCCAATTGTATTTCTTACATCAATATTATGATCTATTTTTAAGTTCTAAGACCAAGAAAAAACTTGGCAAAATGATGATGCCGAGATTGGTTCGTCATCGATATAGCACTAATATTTTGATGATAAATTCCATTTTAGGAGCATGTAATAGATTCCACATGGAACCTTCAAACATCATTGAACAAGTGTTAGAATTTTGGTGTCCATAAGAGTAACTAAATCTATTTAAATATGTCGTGTGGCCCTCTAAATGCGTCAAAATCCTCATGATGGATCGATGCTACTAACTTGACGTTGGAACAATGATGCCAAAATTTCAACAATAGAATCTTCTTTCTTTTAACATTGTTGCAACAACATTTGCATTGGTAAAACATTGGTATTTGTACCCAAATCTAATAGTGCAACAATACGAATTAGATTTCAACAACAAAGAGCAACAATAAATCCAAAATTTTATTTATTGTTTAATGTAAAATATTTTATTCTATTGGTCCAATAAAAATCGTGAGCAACATCAATTATGAAACGTATAATTCTTCCAACCATGTTTCTAAAAGACTAAAATAGTTATATAATCCATGCAAAGTAATTTTCATGATGACAATCATGTCACACTGCAAACAAAAACAAAACCAATTTCACCTATTTGGTTATTATAAATCCTAAGTTTGTGTGAAAGACATTTTTTTTTATTAGAATATGAAAGTCTTATATATTTTTAATAAAATTGAAACGTATAAGTCTTCCAACCATGTTTCTAAAAGACTAAAATAGTTAACATGGTCCATGCAAACTAATTGTCATGATGACTACAAACAAAAACAAAACCAATTTCACCTACCATTAATTTTGGTTATTATATATCCTAAGTTTGTGTGAAATACATTTTTTTT
>JZKD02S1677188.1:47120-60478 GCA_000966675.3 Picea glauca | reverse complement strand
TGAAATCAATACACAGTCTCAAGGTTCCATCCTTCCTCTTCACAAAAGGAATTGGGGCTCCACAATGTGAAACACTTGGGTGTATATACCCCTTCTTTAACAATTCTTCAAGCTGCATTTGTAACTCTTTCAACTCAAACGTGCCCATTATGTATGGTTTCTTGGACATTGGAGAAGATCCTAGCACCATATCGATAGAGAAATCAATATCTCTCTTTTGTGTCAATCCTAGGATTTATCTAAAAACATCTTCAAAATCCATTAATATTGGATGGTCTCCAATGCTTGCCACTTTATCCTTGGCTGCCTCTTCCATATGGACTGCACAAATTTGACATCATTTCCTAAAACTCTTCTTCAACTGCATAGCTGAAATCTATCTAACAACTACAAAACTTGGAATTCCTTTGATCTTGTATTTCTTCCCTCCATCAAGACATGTAATTGTATTGTTGTAAAAATCTAGGACATGGTGTTTTTGCAACCAATCCATGCCAGTTAGACAATCATATGAACTCAATGGTATGATGTTTACATCTACCTTTGTGTTGAGTCCATTTTGTCTATCGGACAATCTTTTACCAAATCATTAATCTTTCTTTTAGCCCCCATGGTCACTAAACTAACCACGATTTATTATTCGTACTCATTTGAAAGTGAAAAATTTCAACAATGTTAGAATTTATGTAACTATGGCTATATCTAGAATCAATTAAAATTTCTACATGATGGTTATCAATATTACCTTCCACTTCAATCATGAGAGATTGATACAATATTGGCTTGTTGTCCAAGGCTTCATAAATCCTTGGCATGCTTCCTCCCATGTCTTCCATTGTTTCATCCTTTTGAATTTTTTGGACATTCCTTGTTCTTTCTCCTTTGTGATTGAAGTCCCTATATAAGTGATTTCCCTCACATCTCGAACATTGTACAAGCTGTTGCATTATCCTTCTCCCAAATGAATCTGCAGTCTTGTGTTCGTTTTGGGTAGACTAACCTTGCTAATTTTCTTGGGTGCTACTCTTAAAAAAGGGTGGATTAAAAACTTTCTTCCTTTGATCATTTTTCCCCTTCATCTTGTCATTCCAAGCCTTTTGGAAAACTGACCTTCCTCTACTTTGCTCATAAAGATGCATTTCTCTCCTTATGGTTTATTCCAAGATATTGGGGTTATAATATTGAATCTTGTCACTTTAGAAGAAAGATAACCCACTTAGAAACCTTTTGATTTTTACCTTATCATCTTTTATGAAGTCAAAATACTTCAACAATTCAAAGAACCTCTTCTCATATTGCTCCATTGTCATGATTCCCAACTTGAGCTCAAAGAATTATTTCATCTTCCTTTCATAGTAATGATCAGACGAATAATTCTCTTGGAAATATCCTTTGAACCACCTCCATGATATCCTCTTCTCATCAAGGTTCTTGGCTTGCTTAATAACAATATCAAGATGTAAGAGTGTTATATTTTAGTGTATTCTTGTATTTTGGGATCTTCAGCTGGGTGCGAAGATATACTCTATAGCTGGGTGCATAGGGAGATGAAATAAAGAGGAAGAGAGAGAGAAGGATCTGCAGTTGAGTGCATAGATAGAACTGTGTATTTTCATCTACTTAATCAATAAACACAGTTCTGTGGACATAGCCCTGGGGAGATGGTGAACCACGTAAAACCTTGTCACTCCATGTGGTTGATTCTTTGTTATTTATTGTCTTTTATAATGTTATTGCACTGATATTATTCCTGTTGAAGATAATAAGAGATAACTTACTTGACAAAGCTAAACATAATATTGTTAACAATATCTGGGATAATTTACATTTTTGTTTAGAAATCATATTGCATTTTCTCTGGTTGTAGACACATGTGTCCTGCAACCCCCTATTGCTACTTCGGGTGAGACTTCAACTGCTTCACAGGTGTTGTTGTAAGGGCCAATAATTAGGGTTTGTTGGTGCGCTATTAAGAGTTGAACCCTAGGTCTACCCCTGTGCCAACAAATGGTTTTGTTTTCAGGACCGAGATCTTCTTGAGGGAATGTCAAGGTGGTTTCCATCGAAGACAGAAATTCAAACCTGGATAGAAGAACAAGAAAGGGACTTCACTGTAGCTCAGAACAAGAACCCTAACGTTAGTACAAAAGACTGGTTGGGAAGGTACATCTTTACTGATGTGCACGAGATTTTCTTTGCAGGAGTTCATAAGGAGTTATACGAGTGGTTAGCCAGACTAGAAGAGACTTAGTTTGAAATTAGATCTAGACCACCTATGGTTTGGACATCGAAGCTGATTAAGAAAGTCAAGAGGGTTGATAACGCTGTGTCAAGAGCAGTGGATCTCTGGTTTGACAACACTATTGGAGGGTACATTAATGAATTTTATATCAATAGAGTGTAATCATATAGTCAAGCAGAGAGGTACTTCTTCAAGGGGCCTAGAGGAAAGTTTCTACACTTTTGAAGTTGAAGATTAAGATGCTATTGCATGAGAATAATATATTGAAGATACAATAATCAGTTAGATTTTAAATCTAATGTTCAATAATTCAGATAGCGACAATGACATAGAGGCTAGACACACACATAGTGGGAGATCATTATGAAAGATTCCTCTTGCGAACCTATTTGAGCAGGGTTATAGACCATTAGCACAAGATGAAGGGTTCTATAGTGGAGAAGAAGCAGAGCTATTAGACGAGGAATATTTAGAGTTCGCAAGGTCAAAGGAAGTAGAGATTGAAGAACCTCGCCGAGAAGAACCAAGAACTTCAGGTACTTCACCTACTGTTGAAGTAAGTATTGCTACTCCTCCTATTGTTTTAGCAACACTAAGTAACCAGAGTAACCAGAGTAACAAGAGTAATCAGAGCACTCAGAGTACTGTCACAAGCAGTTTGTTATAGAATCCGTCCATAAACCAAGGAAAATATATGGCAGATGAAATGAGGTTACCTATTTTTAGAGGAGATGGATCTGAGGATCCTGAACAACACTAGTTCTTATGAGAAGTTGTATGGAGCATTAAGCAATTCACTAACAAAGCTGTTAAGAGAGCTCAATTTAGTACCACCTTGAGAGATCATGCACTGAGTTGGTATATGAAGTTTGTTACAGGATTTGTATAGCCTAAACTGTGAATGACATTAATACTGCGTTGAGTGCATTGTTTAAGAATCCTAATTCAGAGTCGCAGTGCATTACAAACTTGAAGGAAATCAATAAGAAGATGACTAAAACTATTTGGGAGTTTGATCAAAGGTTTAAGACCTTAACAGGCCATTTAAGTTTTCAGAGTCCAGACGAACGACATAAGGAATGGTTCATTGCTACCCTCCTACCACACATTAGTGTTCCTCTAATGAAACATAAGGTTGCTTCGCATGCTGAAGCATTAGAAATTTCCATGAAACTAGAAGTAGCCCCTGTAGGAGAATTTGGTCCAGGTATGAGTCATATTTTGAAGTAATTAACTAGTTTATCTTTACAGGTTGAAGACATGAAGAAAGACAAAGGAAAAGAGAAAAGAGAAGACATCTGGTGTATCAGATGTAAAACAGAGGGCCATGACAAAGAACATTGTCCTTTATTTAATGAATACGTGGCCTCTGGAGCCCCTAACCCTTTGAAGTAGGCTACTTTTCCATGGTGCAAGGTATGTAGAACTAGACATTGCCCTGGTGAATGTTGTTATATGCAAAAATATGTCCAAACACCCACTAATATTTATTGTACATTCTATAAATCTGTGGGGCATGATGAGAAGGAATGTAGGGATTACGAACTCATGCATGAAATGTCAAGGGATGCATATAGAATTCAAGGAGAATTTAAGCCAGAAGGGAATGTTGCGCAGTTCAATTCCCCAGGAAGAGGAAACTTCAACCCTCATGGCGGGTTCAGAGGAAGAGGACGAGGAGGAAGCATGGGTTGAGGTCAAGGTCATATTATTTTATATAACTGCGCCCGTCCAGGTCATTTGGCAAGGGATTTTCAGAACATTTGTACTACGTGTAGCTACTGTAATTCATCTAATCATGCCATTGAACACTGTCTAGTATTGTTAGATAAATTTCAGGAAAGACGAGGTGGAAACCAACAAGTCCAACTAATATTAGTTGGACCTCATGATGAGAAACCCAGATTCGTTGTTATTACTAGAGGAGGCATTGTCATGAGAGAAGATAGGGTGACTCCAGGAAAGACTACAGATGGATCAGAGATCAAAAGAGCTTTAGAGAAGGCATCATTGTTTGATCAACGAAAAGAAAAGCATACTTTTGAAGAAGCAAGAAGAGAATTTGTAGGTGAACATGCTTCTTCATCTAGGGCACAAACATAAGTAAGGGAATGTGAAATGCCTCCATCATTTGATCAGTATGCTCCTCCTAGACAAGGAAAAGAGGTAAGCAAGCTTTTGGACTTCTTGTATACTTTTATTGATTTGATTAAAGATGAAAGAGTTGTGCAAGAACTAAAACACCTGATAAGACAATATGAAATTGGAAGAGAAGATCCTTTACTGAAGAGAGTTGTGAATCAAGTATCTAGAAAAAGGAGGACAAGCAAGGAACTGCGCCTAAGTGCTCAGATTGGAGACTATGACATACACTGTGTGGTCCTCGACCTGGTATCAGAAGTAAATGTTATGACAAAGCAGACTTGGGCATTGATGGGGAAACCTAAATTGATTTTCTCTCCTATTAGGCTCAGGATGGCTAATCAGTAGGTAGTGATCCCCTTTGGAATACTAGAGCATGTCCTTGTGGACATCAACAGAGTGAGGACATTTGCAGACTTCGAAGTGATCGATATTGTTGATGATAGCTGTCCCTATCCTGCATTGTTGGGTATTGATTGGGATTTTCACAATTTTACTATTGTTGATATGAAAAAGAGAAAAATGACATTTGAAGGTGATGGCCTTAGGGTCATTAGACCTCTAGATCCCGACGAAGGTCCCAGATACACAGAACCTATAAGAGAACAAGACCACACCTATGAGCTAGAGAACATCTATAAACTGGCATCATGACAACAACATTATATTAATCCTACAACAGATGGTAATCTAAGTTGGCGAAGTGAAAGTGCATGCTCATGAGATTCAGAAGAAGCATTGGAAAATTGACAGAGCATAATGTATGAAGTCTCTATGCGGAGGTGTGCTGGATTGACTAAGGAAGTTCGATGGATTGGCCCAGAAGTAAGTAATCTTCCTACATTTTATGGATTGAATAATTTAGAGACTTTTATAATTGAATTTCAAGGAATTGTACCAGTAAAACAGAGGTTGTTGGCACTAGATGAAGCCTTGAAATCGATGCCATCTAGATGGTGGGGAACACACAAGAAGAACATCACAGAATGGGTACAATGTCGCACATTGTTGACAGTGCGCTTTTCAGACCAAGTTGAAGGTTATGAAGTTCGATACACATGTCAAAGTTGTCTTGAGGACTATGTGCGAAGTTGTGAGGAAGCCTAGAGCAGCATTCCTAGAGAACAATGGGTACATAAGTTCATTAATACCTTAGATACTACGCCTATCAATTGGTATCTTCAAGAAGAATGACACTTAGTCACTACAGATTGGTATGATATGACCTAGAACTTTATAACTATGTTCCTATTTGAAAGTCAGTACCCCACAGTAGATCAGGCTTTACAAATTGTAAGACAGAAGGTCTTTGAGGAGGCACCTAACCCCCCTCTTGAACAAGAATAAGATGAATGGTTTGAGCCTATTCAGTGGTTACAAGGTTGTTATAATATTAATGTTGATGAGGATGATGACCCTAGGAATGTGAACATTTTAGAAACTGAAGGACAAAGAGATATAGAAGGGCCAGGGATTGAATTACCTTTTGTTTGGAAGCCCATTCAAATGAAGAAGGTTAATATTGGAACAGATCAAGCACCTAAGTTGGAAAATGTTGGAGACTATTGGGATGATGCTACTATTAGTAATATTACAGAACTATTGCATGAGTATTGGGACTTGTTTCCAACCAAGTTCACAGACATGAAAATCAGTAAAGGGCCCATCGAAGAAATGAAGATTCCTTTGAAAGAAAATGCAAGGCTTGTAAAGAAAAGGCCCTACAAACTGAATCCCAAGTACAAACATAAAGTTAAGACTGAATTAGATAGAATGCTAGAAGCAGTAATTATAGAACCAATTGAAGAATCTGAATGGATCATCCCTATGGTGGTCCAAGATAAGAAGACAGGAGAAATCATAATCTATGTATATCTAAGGAAATTAAATGATGCATGTTTACATGATCCATTTCCTACACCTTTTACTGATGAAGTTCTAGATAATATAGGAGGACAGGAAGTTTATTCATTCACAGATGGATTTTCAGGCTATCACCAGATCAGAATTTCTAAGGAGGACAAATATAAGACTACATTTGCAACAGAATGAGGTTCTTTTCAGTACACTGTGATGCATTTTGGTTTGAAGAATGCACCAACCATCTTTTCCAGGGTGGTGGTCGAAGCATTTAAGGAATTTTTACATAATTTTTTGGAGGCATACTTTGATGACTGGACCATTTTTAGTCTATTGAAAAATCATATTGAATGTTTGAGACTAATGTTGGATAAGTGCAGGCAATGTCAGATTGCCCTGAACTTGAAGAAGTGTATTTTCTTCTCACTTTTTGGAGTTTTTTAGGACACATTATGTATAAGCAAGGGTTGTTGTTAGATCCTTCCAAGATTGCTATCATTGTTGATCTACCTCCCCCTACTTCAGTTATATAGTTGCACACTGCCCTGGGACATACTGGATACTACAAAATTTTTATTAAGGGTTACGCACATATAACATCACCTATAGAGAAGTTATTAAAGAAGGATAGCAAGTTTCAATGGATAGAAGAATTCCAACAAAGCTTCGACACATTAAAGTAGAAAATGGTCATTGCGCCTATCTTGGTTTTTCCAGATTGGAGTAAGGAATTCCATGTGCATGTCGATGCTTCATCCATTGCATTAGGATTATTTCTAGCACATCCAGGTCCAAGAGATATTGACCACCCTATAGCCTTTGCAAGAAGGAATCTTTCTACATATGAAATGAATTATACCACCATTGAAAGAGAAGGCTTAGCTATGGTATATGTGCTGCAGAAGTTTAGACACTACTTGTTGGGAGGACATTTTAAGATGTTTATTGATCATTCTGCATTGAAATACTTAGTCAACAATCCAGTGTTGGGTGGAAGAATATGCATATGGCTATTATTATTCCAGGAGTATGACTTTGAAGTTGTGGTCATGCCAGGGAGAATGAATAAGGGACCTGACCACTTATCCAGGTTAGAACATGGAGAGGAACCTACTAGTTTCGATGATGAATTACCAGATGCAAAGTTGTTGGCCATCAGGAGAGTCAATGATCACTTCATAGAGATAGTCCAGTTTCTGTCCATAGGAATGGCACCTCACGAGTATACAATTATTCAAAAGAAACAGTTGGTAGTCCACGCTACAAATTTTCAAGTTATAGCCGAACAATTACATAATATGGGACCAGATGAGATCTTAAGAAGATGTGTTATGGAGTCATAAAGACCATTGATTCTTGCAGAAGCACATGAAGGCATTGTAGGAGGAAATTATGTAGGGAAAGAAACAATGCAAAAGGCTCTTAGAGATGGCCTCTGGTGGCCCAATTTACATAAGGATGTTAAAGAATACTACAGAGCCTATGATGTATGTCAAAGAGTAGGGAAGTCTTCTAGAAGGGATGAGATGCCCTTGGTACCTCAGCTAACTTGACATGCATTTGAGAAATGGGATATTGACTTTGTGGGACCTATCAAACCACCAAGGAAGTGCACAAGAGATCGATATATCATCACTGCTATAGAATATTTGACCAGATGGGCAGAAGAAAGAGTAGTTAAATACTGTAGTGCAACTACAACTGCTCACTTTTATCTTTGATGATATCATAACCAGATTTGGATGCGTGAGATCCTTATGAGTGATCAAGGCATACACTTCATTAAAAAAACAATTGAATCCTTGACTCAAGAGTTCAAAGTTCACCATCAGAAGAGCACACCATACCACTCACATGCGAATGGTACAGTTGAAGCTTTCAATAACATTTTGGAGTCAATGCTAACTAATATTTGCAGTGTTAACAAAGATGATTGGGATTTGAGAATTCTAGTAGTGTTATGGGATTATCAAACTACTTGCAAAAATTTAACAACACAAACTCCCTTCAAGTTAGTCTATGGCCTGGAAGCAGTGGTACCTATGGAATATTTTGTTCCTAGTTTAAGAATTGCAGCATTTATAGGTATGGATGACACCATCATTGTTCAAGACAGGCTTGCGCATTTGATGGAACTAGAGGAATATAGGTTCATTGTAGGATTTCATCAACAGGTACAAAAAGAACGAGAAAAGGCTTACCATGATAGACATATCAAGAAGAAAGCATTTAAACAAGGAGATTTGGTACTTTTATATGACAACAAGTTCATGAAGCATCCAAGAAAGTTTAGGACACATTGGCTTGGGCCATTCGAGGTTTCCTATGTTACAGAAGGTGGAGATGCGTAGTTGAATACTCTTAATGGAGAATGGAATGATGGTTTAGTAAATGGGAACTGATTGAAATTGTATTGTGATAACCCACTGCCTCACAACTCACAATAAAAGAAAAGGAAGAAGGGTTTAAGTACCAGGTGCAGTTGAAAGTGGGTACTAGACACATAAAATACATTATGCACATGATAGGGAGCGACAGAGCAGAAACCACAGGCTGCAATGTGTAGTCTGCAGTCGAAGTAATACAAAGTCTCAACCCTGTAGTGACTTGGGACGAGTCACATGTGAGTGTTGGGGGCCTATTGGCCCTTGATCATGTATTAAGGAAGAAAGCAAATATTAAGGAAGAATAAAGACAAAGTATGAAGTGCATGAAAGAAACAAAAATCGAGGAATGGTCGAAGTGGTTAAAGAAGAATAAAAAGGAGGAACAAAGTAAAGGAAAACAATTTGTTGAGAGAAAAGATCAAGGAAGACAGATCAACAAAGAATATAGATCATGGACAGGTCAACAAGTGGAATAAGACACTACTGGGTGCTTTGGAGCACCTCGCGGAGAAGAAGGAAGAACAAGTCGGTAAAGTCCTTAAAATGAGGATTATTTGGACCTAGGGTTTTGGCACCTAGGGTTTTGGACCTAGGGTTTTGGCACTCGGGCTTTAGTCTAGGGTTTTCTAAGAGTCATGAAATGTATAAATAGAGGTCTAGAAGAGTTGAGAGAGAAGGGAGGGATAACGAGATCGAGATGTAAGAGTGTTATATTTTAGTGTACTCTTGTATTTTAGGGTCTTCAGCTGGGTGCGATGATCTACTCTGCAGCTGGGTGCACGGGGAGAGGAAATAAAGAGGAAGAGAGAGAAGGATCTCTAGCTGAGCGCATAGATAGAACTGTGTATTTTCATCTACTTAATCAATAAACACAGTTCCATGGACGTAGCCCTAGGGAGAGGGTGAACCACGTAAAACCTTGTCGCTCCATGTGGTTGATGCTTTGTTATTTACTGTCTTTTATATTGTTATTGCACCGATATTATTCCTATTGAAGATAAGAAGAGATAACTTACTCTGTGAAGCTAAACATAATATTGTTAACAATCTCTGATCTAATTTACGTTGTTGTTTAGAAATCATATTTCATTTTCTCTAGTTGTAGACACATGTGTCTTGCAACCCCCCTATTGCTACTTTGGCTGAGAATTCATCTTCTTCGCAGGTGTTGCTGTAAGGGACAATAGTTAGTGTTTGTTGGTGCGTTATTAAGAGTTGAACCTTGGGTCTACCCCTGTGCCAACACTCATCCACTGAATGTACTGGAACACTCTCCCCTTGATCTATGATGATTGGTGATCCGGATTTATTTTGAGAAAGAAATGAAGGTGGAGATATAACAATGAAATATACAGAGATATTACAAGATACACATAAATATTATAATAAACAAAAATATATATTAATGCACAGTTTTTTTATTAATGAGAGAATGTACAAAAAATGTAAAATTACGGAGTGATTGACTCGCTAGAATGGTGGAAGCTTATCTATGAGAAGAGATTTGATGGTTATTCTCATTCGCAAGAAG
Organism: Picea glauca; assembly: GCA_000966675.3. Lineage (NCBI taxonomy): Eukaryota > Viridiplantae > Streptophyta > Pinopsida > Pinales > Pinaceae > Picea > Picea glauca. The sequence continues at coordinate 50,316 of JZKD02S1677188.1, read as the reverse complement.
ATGATGATGTTTAAAATGAGGCTCTAGAGGTTTTTTAAACATAAATAAAGTCCAAAAACCTAACCTCGGAAGATGAAATGCCAAAAGGTTTGCGGGCCTTGATGGGGGTAGTTGGTACATCAACTTCCCAAGGGCATAAATTTTGCATACAATCTCCATTTTAGGCGTTCTATACCTCATTGGAAAGGTCTAGTCGAGGAGTACATATTATGTTTGGAACAATCCATTTGTTTGAGAAGTGTTTGGCTATTGTCATGCCCAAAAAATTTCATTTAGGGCCTCAAAACAACCTCGGAAGTTCAGGACCTAAAAAATTGTAGAAGCATTGCCAAGGTGGAAACCCATGTTTTGAGTCAGTGGAATAGGTGGGTAGCCATAGATTTTCACTTGGATATATCCTCCCCCCTTAGGATGTAATGGTATCCATTGCATCAAGTCCTCAAGGAAGCTTTTGATGAATCTGAACCTTGGTGAGTTGCTTTCCTTGCTGAAGAAGCTTCTCTGCTTAGCTTGTTGAAGGATGTTATGAACCTTTTGTTGGAGGGGTTGGATCTGTTTAACCAATCTGGCTGCATGATCTTCCTGAGTGTAGGAGGAATCTATCAGTGAAGATGCAACATGAATAACATGAAGGAATTTATCATAACTTGATTTTTCTGGGTAGTGTGGAGGCACTCCTATAGGTGTAGTAGGAATATCTTGGTGATCTTCTGCAATCCTTTTGATTTGCTTCTACTGGATAGGATGTTTTTGGACCAATATTGTAGTGATTGCAGTGTCCTTCTCTTTTGACTAGGTGGTGAAGAGGATAAACTTTGTAGTATGAGAGATTACTTTGTGGCATTGTTTTATGAGTACAATAGTCAGAACTACCTATGGTATCCTGTAGTGTTGACCCCCCAGAGTAACAATGACACTACGGGGTCAAGACTGATAAACAATATGACCCCTCCACATATATGGTTGGACTAACAGAACATCACAGACTTTCAGTGGGAAAAAATCACACAATACTTCATCCTTGAAGGGATTGATGTCGTATGAAAGGAAACACTACTGGTGGAAGCAAAGATCTCATCCCTGGAGAAGCCATCCAATGTTGTATGGTTGCAAGTGTGGGGTTATTAGAAAATCCAACTACTTAATGACCTATGTTACGATGTGGTTCTTTTGGCTTCTTCTATCAACAATGAAATGGAATGGGGTCCCCTTCACCCACATCTGTTAATGGAATAGGCTCTCCCCCTCCTCAGGATCCTCTGGTTCTCCTGGTTGGATTATTGTGTTCAAAATAGTAGCAGTGGGTTCTACATCAATTATCTATTTCCTTTTATTAGCGTTCGAATCAGAGTCTGAGTTGGGGCTTAGATCTATTTCTTTGAGCTTGACCACCAATGGTTGTTTCGAGAGACATTCATCAGTGTTGTGCCAAGGGATTTTGTGTAAATCGCACCACTTCCCAGTGTCTTTCATCTTCTCATTACCCTTATTTTCTTGTGTCTTGAACTGGTTGTATTGACTATTCTATGAGTTAGGGCCACATTTAACATACTTTGGTTGTTGCGGATTTGCAGACACAAATTCCCGCTTGTTTTGCTTCTTAAATTTATGCTCGATTTTGAAAACATATCTATAAGCATCTCCTAGTGATGAGATGTCCAAAAAATCCATTTTGGTTTGGATGTAAATGTGTAGAGCCCCATGGTATTTTAGAACCATATGCCACTTAGAGTCTTTGATACCCAACTTGGTGTGCAAGGTATGGAAGGTATTTGTGAACTCTGGCATTGTTTGGTACCACTTTTGATGCAACATGATCCATCTCATGTACTGGTCATCATAGTTTCCCACAGTGTAATATTGCTCCTTGACCACATCCATAAAAAAATCCCAAGTGGGCTCGACCCCAAATATTCCAATCTCCTTGGTGGAACTTTTCTCCTAGTAAGTTTCCCACCAATGTTTGACATGGGGGAGAGCCTTTTGGAGTGAAAAGGTGATATTTTCTCTGTCGGAAAAATTGTGAACAGAGAAATAACATTCTAGCAAATTTAACCATTTTTCCAAAGAATTCACATCGATTTGACTTTCAAATACAAGAATATCAAAATTAACTTGTACCTTGAATGGATTAGCATATCCAAAGCGATTACTTGATGAAGATGTGCCTTTTATTGTCGACAATCGTTGAAGGATTTGGGGAAAATTCTCCAACATCTCGTTCCTCTGTTGCGTGAGGGTTTCCATGAGAAAAATCTTGATGGGATATTCTACTCCCATGTCTCTCTTTTATTCTGCCATGGGAGGCCGCTTGGGCTGATGAGAGCGGTTTTCCTCAAGGGAAACTATATTGAGACCCAAATATCTATACCCTGACCTCGTCGAGCACATGCACTAAGAAGCGACAATGAGAAGTCTGCTCTGATACCACTGATCCAGATTTATTTTGAGAACAAAATGAAGGGGGATATATAACAATGAAATATACATAGATATTGCGAGATACACAAAAATATTTCAATAAACATAGAGATACAATAATGCACATTTTGTTTTTTATTAATGAGATAATGTACAAAAACTATAAAATTACAAAGTGAATGACTCACTAGAATGGTGGCAACTTATATTTAATAAGAGATGCAATGGCTATGCTCCTTCACAAGAAGATGATGGTGTTTACAATGAGGCTCTAGAGGCCTTTTTAACATAAATAAAATCCAAAACCCTAACCCAAAAGATGAAACACCAAAAGGTTTGCGGGCCCCGATGGGGGTAGTTGGTATGTCAACTTCCCAAGGGAACAAATTTTTCATACGATCTCCATTTTGGGAATTCTTTACCTCATCAAAAAGGTCTAGTCGATGAGTACATATTCCATTGAACCCAGACGATGCCTTTGGCTATCGCATTTGGGCGTTTTTGTGCCCAAAAAACGTCATTTAGGGCCTCAAAATGACCTCGAAAGTTTAGGATCCGAAAAACCATACAAAAATTGCCAAGGTCAAAACCCATGTTTTGAGACAGTGGAATAGGTGGGTGGCCACTAACTTCTACCTATATCAATTGGAGGCTCATCAATTTTTAGGTTCTCTACATTTACAACTAAGTATATCTGCATATATGGTGGTAGATCGAGGCAAAAAGAATTTGTGCCAATTTTATTCAAGATGGTGAAGGGTCCATATATGATGGG
>JZKD02S1677188.1:10173-27254 GCA_000966675.3 Picea glauca | reverse complement strand
GCCCCCCTGCACCCCCCTCTAACCCCCTGCACGCTTGGCGCAGGTGCTCAGACACTACTACTCGTGCAAAGAATATAACACATACCCAACAATTTACTGCTACCTCTCCCATGACATTCAATCATTTCATGGGGAGGAATCTGTCCACCTTTCAAATGGTATGCATAATTATGATACTCAGTCAATGCTTTGAGTCTCTAATCATTTCCCTATTGATATTCCAAACATGCCTTCACCATTTCCATCCTCTCCCTTGCCTGCTTATATGAATCCTAGTTTTGGATCCAAGGGCATGATGAATACAATATACACATCTTCATTTGATAGGAGTCATGTCCCTCAACCAAGTCTCACTGTGGGGGGTTGGAATATCCCCTCTTATGGATCCAATCCTATCCATGATTTTTCAAGATCCAGTGCTCAAATGGGTGGTTACTCTACTAATTACACCCCACCCATGTATCCTTTGTCCTCTATGCCAGTTCCTACGAACACTTTTCCCATGGTAGGTCTACATATGTCCTCTGGTACTTCATATAGAGGGAATCAGTTTCATGGTACGAGATACCCTCTTCACAGTACCCGTTCACATGGGGGAAACATATATCCTCACTTGAGTAATCCTTATCATTCTTTTGTCTCTTCACATACATATGATTTAGTGATGATTCCTGTACAAACCTCTATGGATCAATTAAGAGGAGGATACTACCTTTCCAGACAAGGACAGGGTGTAAACCAGGACCTTTCCTGGCCTAGAATGTCTCAAAACTAGTCTTTCCTGGGATCTTGGTCTCAAATGCCACTACTCACCATCGCCACCATTCTAGTCACTGCAAGTCATATTGGAATTCCATCACCAACCTCTTCTAGTCATGTTGGGGATTGGTCGACAACCTATGCATGTTATTTTGAAGACCAACAAACAGTCGTTGCATATCATTTTGAAGACCAACAACTAGTTGCTGCAAGTCATGTTAGGGGAATCACTTAAGTCTCCATGAGTCATCCTAACATCACATCTCTAGCCTTTTCCATTCACGCTGAGAGCATGTCACCAACCATTGTGAATGACACTCGGGGCACCCATAAAATTGAGAATCCTAGACATGTGAGACATAAGCCCATGTTCCTTTGTAGGATTTGCAAACGATATCACCTTACTCATTTGTGTCCTACTACTACTGGGATACTAGAAGCGTGTTTTTCACCTAGGGGTGCTTCAGGTTCTGAGTCATCTTTGGTTTCCCAACGCTCCATTTCTCCTTTGATTGAAATGATTGTCATGCCAATGCAATCATCACTTGACCCCACTCCCATTTTTGAGGGTGGTGTGTCTCCTGGCCTTGTTGTCACACATCCTATTCAACCAACGGTTGAAGAAGTGGTCATATCGATGTAGTCTCTGGTCAATCCAACTCTTCTTTTGGAGGGTGATGCATCCTGCAACCATGTCATTACAATTGATCATACCACACCTTCTGAATAAGAGAGAGTTTTACTCTTCCTGAGTACTCTCCCTCCAAGTCTTGGAGAGGTTCCATTTGACTAGGATGGTCTTGTGGGGTATCCAATTCCTCCTCCTATGCCTTTTCAGGTCGGAGACATTATCCGATATATCATTGATAAAGTAACCTCCACTAGCACTTTATCCTCCTCGACTTGGAGAGATTTGGGCTTTCCCAAGCTTGTTGCAACTATTTGTAAGCTACTGAATTTTCACAGAAATCTTGCATGGGAGCCTTAGCCTCCCCCATGAAATGCCTCCTAGAACTCCCCAACGAGTTTGATTTAAGATATTTTTTGACTCATCTAAAAAGAAAAATGATTTCCAAGTGAACTTGTCTCTTTCACACTCACAAATTGGATTTGAAAGGACATCTATTTGGTGCAAGTTTATCCATTTTTCAAACCAAGTAGACTAATATTAAGAAAAAGGAAATTTTTTGGTGTTAACTTTGTTAGAACAGGAAGTCGGCCTCAGATTGCGATGAGGACGAGCTTGATACGCATCAGTTTAAATGTCACAATTTTTTTATAAAAGGTGATCGAATGGAGGTAAACTCAGAACAATTTCAGTTTAACTCATAAAACTGGGTTGGAACAGTGAATACAGGTGAGGTCTTGATCTAATTTAAGACAATAATTTTTCATAGTAGTGACTAATTGAATGGATAAACAAAGGAAATAAAGTTTGCTCTGGACATCCTATCTTCCAACAACCTTTTAAAAAGGGAAAATTCTCAAATATGAGATCCTCTCAGATCCTAGAAACTTTAGGAAAGTTAAAATGCTTCAAAACTAATATAATCAAACATACATTATATAGTCATTACAACATCCGATTGGATCATCCATGCTCGGGCTCTAAAATTCAGAGAAAAAAGGGGAGGAAGAGGTTGACTGCCATTAAAAAAGAAGTCTCAAATTTCAGTCTATAACTAGAGAACCAGAGGCTTCATTAAATATTTACAATCGAGAGCTTAGATCTACCATTGATCCTTACAAAAATATCAAAATTGATCATATATACTCAGAGCCATTTTCTCTCCTAAAAGCAGGAGAGTCGTTGAGCTACTTCATTTAAGGTTTTACGTGTGCATAATCTTCTTGCAGACTGTGCACACATCTTCTTGTCTGACATTGTTTCAAACGGCATGTCGTTCGCAGGGAAACCGTCCATTGGGGTACCATGGGTTGACTGCTTCTGACCTTCCCCATGAGTTCAATTTATGGGTTGAACTGAAGTTTCAACCACCTGTGCAACTTTCATTAACTTCTTCCTCCATGGAGGGTGGCCCAGACTGAATGTACAAGGGACGACCGTACACCGACTTTCCAAGGCTTGGAGGCTAGCCTCCTTTTCTTCTGGCCTTTCTCCCCATATGACAGTGGGCTATGAACTTGCCCTAAAACCAAAGGTGCTTCACAGATTTTGGGCATCGACGATGGGAAGCGATAAACTCCTTGCTCTCGAGAATCCTGATTGCCAAAATTGTGATGGGGGCTGCATTTTGTTGGCGCTTCCTTGGCCCCTCATCCATATGATCACCGGCTAGGACCGTGGGCCTATCCCCGATACTTTCTCATTTCACATTTTGGGATTTCGGTATTTGGGTATATGTGTTGACGAGAAACCCAAAACGTCGATTCTCAAAATTCTCGATCTGTCACCACCTATCACCATGAGATCAGATGACTCCTTGTTATCCCAGGCTTTGGGATTTCGACACTTTGGACTTCATGAATTCTGAAGACACTGCTTCCTCACTCTCCCGACTCGCGAAATCATGACTCTGCATGATTCTAACCTCCGTGTGACTCCGTGATAGCCAATCACCCAATGGCCATTGATCTTCTCAATCGATGGATCCTTGCCATTGAAAACTGGTCTTTTCTCGCTTGCTTGATTTGTGTCGCTGCTCATTCTTTCTTGGTGCTTCATAAAAGGAAAAATGGAGGTTTGGCCAACTAGACTCAGACTTGGATAGGTAGAGGTTCAGTGATGGGGAAAAGGGAGAATCCATCAGCCTCAAGGAGAACAATGAAGCTTGGGACTGATTTATTTCAGGCACATTTTGTTAGGGAAAACAATCAACACAAGGAAAATAGACAAATATAATATACGCTGAGGAGGGGAAAAACTTTGATAAGATCTGTAAAAAGAGGGAAAAGACAAACAAGCACATATTTAGACAAAAACTACACTTGAGGAGAACAGGACGAGTTTAATTGCTAACATTAGGCTCCATGGGGGATAGAGTCCTCCCTGTGAGGCTCTAAGATCTCTTTTGTAGTTTCAATGCCTTAGTGTGTGGTCATGGAGTATTTCATTTAAACAAAACAAAATAACAAAAAAAAAGATGGTATTTACAAAGATGGGACACCGGCTATGGATTCAAACACTAAACCTTTTAAGGAAGTGCCCATTCACAGGGCCTGAAAAAAACTCGTGATCATTCAAACTATGTACCTGTAAGTGTTGTTTGGAAATACTTCAGAAATATTGAAAGGACCAATCCAAAGGGAATCAAATTTTCCATGCTTGCCTTTGTTCTTCTTTGTAGCATCCCATTTGAGCACCAGATCTCCCAGCTGGAAACTCTCTTTTCTCTCCTTTTTGTTGGAGGTCTTCTTGTTTTTCTATTGACGATCATGTGCTCGGTCTATCATCTGCTCCCTAGTCTGTTGCACTTCTATCAGTTGATATATCCTCCTAATCATATTGTCAAGTTCTTCCTGGTAGCCTTGAAAGAACTTTGCCACAGGCAGGGCCAGCTAAGAAGGGAAAAATGACTCAGTCCCATATACGAGCTGGAAAGGGGAGATGCCCAGGGACCTCTTTGTTGTCACTCTATCAACCCACAGAGAGAACTTGAGCTTTGAATCCCATGCCTTTTTGTTATCTTCTAATAGTCATTTGATGATTTTGATGAGGACTTTGTTAGAAGACTCTGCCAGTCCATTGCCTTGCGGATAGTAGGGTGCAGAGTGGATTAGGGTAATTTTGTACTGCACACAAAATCAGACCAGGGGCTCAACTATGAAAGGTGTAGCGTTTTCCGTGACAATTTGGCTTGAAAAACCGAACCTTTCTATGATATCCTCCAGGAAACTGATGATTACCTTGTGGGACGCGCTCCTGGTGGGGATAGATTCTATCCACTTGGTAAAATAATATGTGGCCGTCAGGATCCATCTATGTTGACCGCTAGATGTAGGATGAATCTCCATAATGAATTCTAGGCACCATTGCTGGAAGGGTCCATAAGAAATCACAGGTTTCAATGGCAGGGGTTTTAGCTTCTTCTTTCTTGAGAATTTCTGACATTTAGCACAGGCTCTGACTTTTGCACAAACATCAGTGAACAAAGTGGGCTAGAAATAACCAGCCCTGAGAATATTATGAGCGGTTGTTTTACAGAAGTGATGCCCCCCACACGAGCCATCATGAAAGTCCGACATAATCCTTTGTTCTTTGTGTGGGTCTAAACATCTCAGCAGTACTCCTAGAGTGTCTTTCCAATAAAAAACCTGCTTAATAAGGCAATATTTAATTGCTTTGAGTTTAAGAGCTCTTGCCTTTTTCCTCTATATGCCATCAGGGGGTTGTAACTCTTGCAAATAATATATGACATCCTTGGACCAATAGCATCCTGCTAATAGGGGGTTTTTCTGAGCATTTGTATCTTAAGGTTCAGTCTGCGGATTTTTTGAGTTTTCACCGATGAAGCTTACCCCCAAGGCTTTGCGATTAGGTTTGGCCAACAGTCTGGCTAAACCTTGACCTTTGATTAATTTGGTGGGATTTATCTCCAGGTCAAATTCAAGGATTTTGGCTATCCATCGGCTCCTCCTCCCATCTATGTCCGACTGAATGAGATTTTCCTTCACTGAAGCTGAAGGAACATACACAATGATTTTTGAATGGATGACATAGACTCTGAAAGCCTTGAGAGATTTAACCAAAGCGTAGGCCTGCTTCTCCATGATGTCATATTTGATTTCAGAATCCCTCAATGCCCGACTGAAAAAGGAGATAGGCTACTCCAGGCCTTCGACATTTTTCTATAGTAAAACAGTTGCCACTGTGTCCGAGGAGGCAAACGAAAAGATCAAAAAATCCTTGGAATAATCCGGACTGATGAGCACAGGTGTGTCAGTTAGTGCCTTTGTGATCTAGTTGAAGGATTCTATGGACTAAGAAATCCATTTTACTTCATTCCCCTTCCTAAGCATTGTTGTGATATGCTTCACCAATTCAACAAACCTACAAACAAACCTCCTCAAGAAATTAATTTTACCCAGGAAGATCTGGACTTCTTTCTTGGATTTGGGAAGTGACAAGGCTTGGATTTATTCCATGTGGCTGGGATCGATTCTAACCCCTTCGACTGACACTATATGGCCCAACAAATTCCCCTCCTTCATGGAAAACAAATATTTCTTAGGATTCAGAGAAAGGTTGAACTTTCTGCATTTTAGGAAAACTCTTTTCAAATGATCATAGTGCTCTTTATCAGATCTGGAGAAAACTGTAATGTCATCCAATGAATGCAATATCCATGGCTCGCTGAAAGGTTGCACCTACATTCATCAGTCCAAAGGGAATTTTGGCATACATGAATGTACCGCAAGGAGTGGTGAAGGCTATTTTTTCTCGGTCCTTAGGTAGGAATGATATCTGATTATAGCCCAAAAATCCATCAATCATGGATATCCTTGATGTGCCAGTTACCCTTTGCAATATGTGTTCCATTTTTGGCAAGGGGTAATTGTCCTACTTTGAGATTCTGTTCAGATTCCTGAAGTTGACACAGAGTCTAATTTCCCCGCTCTTCTTTCTCATCGAGACCAAGTTAGCCACCCACTCAGAATACCTCAAAGGCACAATGATTTGGGCATATAGTAGGTTCTTTACCTCCCTTTCCATGATAGAAACAACATGGGATTAATCTGTCTTAATTTCTCCCGAAAAGTTTTTTCTTCTTCTTTTAGGGGGATCTTATGCTCAATGACGTCTGTATTGTATGTTCTGAATTCTTTGTATGTCCAGGAGAACATATCAACAAACTTCTTCAAAACCTCATCATACTTGGTCCTCTACTCCTTTGTGAAACTGCTTGACAATTTGACAAATTTTGGCTCCTTTTTTGTGCCAATGTTGCATTCAGATATGTTAGCATCATCAGTCGACTTCTTAGATTTCATTGCTACATCATTATTGTCAAAGATCCTATCCAATGGGACTAATCCCTTTGGAATGTAATTACTTGGTAATTTCACAATGTGATGATTAGAAATTTTCTTTAAAAGCGCATTAGTATGGGAGCCACTTTCAAGTTCATGTTCTTGGTCTATTTGTAATGCATAAAATTCCTCAACTGTCTTCAGGAATCTTCTTATCTCAAGATCATCCTCAAATACCTTCCAATGCTTGACATTGTCTGGTATAGAGGGTCTTTATTTTCCTTCTACATCATACTTGAGCTTTGGTGGCAGGGGAAATTTGAAATTACTTGCCGAAACATTCAAAGAATCGGCCAAAATATTCTCTTCTCTAGGAATGAATGAAATATCGAAAGCCAGAAAAAAGCTATCTATTAAATCCCACACTTCATTCCTATAGGATCTCAACCTTGTATGCTTGTCTTGATAAATATTTCTGACTTGCCTTACGACCAAATCGACATCCCCAAAGACAACGATTTCTTTGATTTCCATGTCCTTTGCATCCCTCATGCCCAAAACAAGAGCTTCGTACTCTACCACATTATTGGTAGTTTCAAACTCTAATTTGTATGACAGAGATATAGTTTCCTGAGCAGGGGAAACAAAAATTACCCCAGCACCAACACCTTCTGTAGAAGAAGCTCCATCAAAGAACATTTTCCACACAATAGTAGTTGGGGGAGGTACTTCATGAAAGGAAACAGGTTGCTTTTTGATTTGAAGAGGAGTCTGAGGGGTGTGGGTGAGATGCAACAAGCTGGATCCCATATCAGTGTCAAGGGAAAATATGGGGTGATTGGTGGGGTCTGCTTCATCGCTGACAATATAGGTCAGTTGAGCTTCCTTGTATAATCTCCCGTGTTCCCCTCCAAAGACCAAAATGGTATCATAGGTGAGGTCCATCTGCAACGTTCCTCCAAGTTTTCTAATGAAAGATCTTGACAATAGCATGACGAACTTTGGAGGGACATCAATGACTATGATATCCATGACCATACTCTTCATTGGTAGCTAGAACAAGGTCATGACTAGATCTTTGATCAACCCAAGACACTGTACCCTCCTTGAATCAAAAGAATACAAGTCGTGATAGGCCTTTGTGACTTCCATCCCGAGTTCTTCCATGACATTTTTGGGCATGAGATTATGGGAGGCCCCAGAATCCATCAGACAATTGTGCAACACCTTGTCATGTATATTCAGGGATGTGTAGAAGGGGGGGGATAAATCATCTCTATCTTCTACCATAGGACCTAGGATGACTGCTGGATTTTCATATTGGAGGTTAATTGAGTCTGTGGGATGACAAGGTGGCTCGGGCTACAAAATCTTAGAGAGGGAACTTTTAAAATCTTTGTTCTTGAACAACTCTGAAATGGGCACAAGAATTCTGATTTTCTAAATTTCATGCTCAAAATTAAAAGAGGATGTGAGCTTCGGGCTTTCTTTTGCTTCAGGACCGGGATTCTAGACTAATGGAGAGGGGGCTTGGATTTTATTACCTTTATTGTTGTCGGTCACATATTTATCAGGCCTCTCTACTCCGGTGGGCTTCTCATGAACATCAGATGCTCCAACCTTCTTTTTGGACCTAAGGCTGTATCTGCTTTGGCTACTGCTAGCCTTGTCTCCCTTGCTTGGTTCATTAAGTTGGTTTTCCATGAGATACTCCTCGTATGATGATTGAGTCAAATGGAAAAAAGGGGAGGTGTCTCCAAAGAAATGGATTTCAGGATCAAGCTCATTTATTTCCTCCCCTTCCTCATTAGCAACCAATTTTTTTTGAAGAGGAGTTTGGATCCTTTGATCATCTCTATCTCTGTTCCTGGGTTCTCTTGGCATAACCTGAGGAACATTATTATTCGGCCTTATGAAGTTGATTCTGTTATCAATAGTTTTTGGATTTCTGTACCTCTGCTTCCCTTCGAATTTTATCTTCTCCATTTCTACAGACAAGTATTTTACCATTTTGGTCAGCTCCTCTACTTGAGGTTGAGGTGAAAAGGAACCAAAGGTTGATGCCTCAGACCTTCCCTTTCTTCTATCTGTGTCGAATTTATTTATGATCTTGTCAACCGCCAACAAATTAGATTATACTTCCACATCTGGAACTTGCATTTGAGCTAGGGAAGTAGCTCTTGTCTCTCTCCACAGGAGGCAAAAATTAGGGTCAAAAGCATTAGCATACGAGATATTGGCAGAGGCCTCTGAGGGATTTATCTCAATAGGGATCTTGTTATACATTTTATTGAATCTTTTGGAGAAGTCATAGGCATAATCTCCTTCCCCTTTTTTTAAGGACCCAAACTCTATCATATAATACATGAAATCTTTTTTATCTCCCCACTGTCTCAAGAAGGCATTGTTTAGAGCCTCAATCCCAACAATGGATCACTACTACATATGGGCGGATTATTCCACGAAAATTTTCCACGCTTCCACTAGTTTCATCATTCTTTTAAAGAGGGAGGCATTTTCGTGGATATTGCCATGAAAGTTAGTCAAAATATCCACAAAAATCTTAATTTAACCTAGTCGAAATTTTCATCTCTATAGCGACGAACTTTCGTGGCAATAGTGATGGAAATTTAGACTTATTGATACCTAATTCTAATCGTCACATACCTAATTCTAATCCTTCTATAATATACATATGTTTTAAATATATTAAAAATATCCTCTGACCCCTATACTAGGAAATATATTGTTTTCATGTTTTTAGAATTTTAAACCCCCCAATATGAACTCACATAGTATAGTATTGACTAACTAGTGAAACCCCGTAAGAGGTTTACATTCGGGGCATTATTTGAAGGTTGGATGGACCTTCTATAGATAATTGTTCCATTCTATTCCACTCTCCATTTGTAAAATGGTATATCTTTAGGGGAATAATAAGTAAGGGTCAACTACCCCTTTTGCATTCATATTTTTAATTCATCCTTGTCATTGTTTAACCTAGTTTAGAAGGGTCAAAGGGTCAGTTGATCCTTCATTCAGTGAATCCTTTTTGAAAGTCATGGAAGAGGTTTGCACTAGGGGAATAATGTGGAAAGGTCGATCGACCCTTCTATAGATAATTGTTCCCTTCTAGTTAACTATCCATTTATTGGATTGGTATTTCTGTAGGTGAGGAGTAAAAAAGGGTTAGGAACTCCTTTTGCATTCATATTTTTAATTAATCCTTATTGTTATTTGAGCTACTTTGGAAGAATAGGTCAACCATTCCTTATATAAATTTTCAATTAATCATTTTAAAATTAATACAAGAGGTATTTGTTGCGGGAATAATGTGGAAGGGTAGACAAACCATTTTATAGAGAATTGTTCCATTTCAGTCAACTCTTAGTATCTTAGAATAGTACCTCTTTAGGTGAAGAATAAGGAAGGAATGACCACCACTTATGCATTTAGATTTTTAATTAATCATTTTTGTTATATCTCCTAATCTAGAAGAGTCGACTGACACTTCCTTGTATAACTTCTCAGTGAAGCCTGTTCAAAATCAAAGAAGAGATTTGCATTGGGAGCATAATGTGGAAGGGTTAGTTGACCCTTGTATATATAATTGTTTTATTCTAGTCAAATATCCATCTCGTAGAATGAAATTTCTTTAGGGGAATAATAAAGAAGGGTTGATTTCCCCTTTCACATTCGATATTTTTAATTAACCCTTTTCCATTATTTGACCTAATCTACAAGGGTTGGTCAACTCTTCCTTGTATAAATTTTCAATGAATCATTGATGTAGTAAGAGATACACATGACCACACACCTCCATTACGCTCTCCTGCTCACAGGATCGATCTCATACACTCATTCATGAGCCGAATTATCTCTTTGGACTCCCAATGGAATCCCTTTGAAAACCCTGATCCACAGGTCCTTTCTTCACCCACACGGTTCTCTGCACTCAACCGTGATCTTCCTCGACTCAGTTTCAGGTTTCGGGGTTTCTTGTTCCTCGATGTCAAGAACCTCTGTCCCCTCGAACTCCTGATCACTGATGAACCAATTCACCAATGCGCGCCCTTTACACGTCTTAGCCCCGCCTGGCTAGGCTCTCTAGTCCATGTGACTAGTTCTTATAAGACTGCAACCTTATCTTCTCCTGTCGGGGTTTTGGGCTTCTAAATCTCGATGTGCTCCAATTCTCATTAGCCCTCCAGGCTAAGCTCTTGGTACACGTGACCTCCCCCTATATGACCGTATCCATACCTCCTATCGGGGTTTCGGACTTCCCAATGCCAAAATGCAATCGTCCTTAGGATTCGTGAAATGTCGATCCACGATTTGCCAATGGACGACCTCGTGTCGGGCCTTTCCCTTGATGGCTCCAATTGCTGCCATGCGTCCCCACTAACGGACGGTCCTGATTAACTCTCAGGGTTTTGAGACTTCTGAGGTACCGACTTTTTCAACTTCAGGAACTCTGATATGCCGATAGCTGAAGTCCCGATGGTAAAAATCATGCATCTCTTGTCTGATCCGACAAATGATGGGTATCTGCTCAAGATCTAATGGCCCAGATCTGTTCTCCTGTGCACTCTAGAGACTAAACTCTGATCATCTTCTCCTGATCCAACGGCTGATGGGATTTCTGTGTGAACATTCGACGGTCCACAATCTCCTCTTCTGTAGGCTCCTCTTGAGCTCCTCCTGGATGTAGAAACCAACGGTCCAGATCTTCTTTTCTCCGTCGATCCGACGGCTGCTGTGCTCCCTCTTGAGCTTATGCACTTTCTTCCCAGCCTTGGGAGAATTCAAAAGCCAAAGGCCTCAACCTTTGCTTCTTCTCTCCTGCGAACTCCTTTATCTTGAGCTTCGCCAACGAGTGTAAAAACGATGTTCCTCTTGAGATTTCACTTCCAAATCCTTAAAGGATTCTTTGACTACTGCACTCCTTGCAGAGTCCTCATGCACGCAAGTGCTACCTCTCCTGAGATACTCAACACTCAGACCCCTAAGGGATTTTGTCTTTCTTCCTTCTCCCAAAGATGGAGGAATATGGATTCCCTCCTGGCTATCCTTCTGCATCAAACAACTTCTTGCTGAGCCTTTCAGGGTGTTCAGCAACCCTGTGAGAATCCCTCTGTGGATTCTTCCTTTAGAATACATAACTCAAAGAGTTCTCTTCTCTTCTTTGTGCCTGTCTGCACACTGACTCCAATGCCCACCTGGAAGAGTGTCTTCTTCTAGAACTTCCAGTAGTTCTGTCTCCTTCTCCTATGCACCTATGCACTCTCTCAATGTCCACCTGGTAGAGCTCTGAGAATCCTCAGTGATTCTGGTCCTCTTCTCCGAACTCAACAAAAGTCTTCTCTTTGTGCACTCCTTGCACTGGCTCAATGCCCACTTGGTAGAGCTTCATAGAATCCTCAGTGATTCTGTCTCTTTCTGAACTCACAACAGAGTTCCTTCCTCTGTGCACTCCTTGCACTCGCTCGATGCCCACCTGACAGAGCTTCACAGAACTCCTCAGAGTTTCTGTCTGCAACTGTGTCTCTCATACACAGCCTTGCCTCCAAGGTGTTCAACAACCTTGAGGTCTTCCTCCTGAGTTGTTGACTTCAGTTCTTGTGCCACAACATGCCTTTGTCTGAGCCCCCAGCATTTAGAAATGCATCCTCTGTGCACGGCTATCAGAACTCGCAATGTTCTGTCACACCCTCCAGGTGTGAAGCCTCAAAGACCTTCACCTGAAATCCAACCAACTTATGCAAATGCACAACTACAATATACATCTACATCATAAAAGAACACTCACAGACATTCACATAACATAGAATAATGTAGGAAAAACTACTTCCATTTATATTAAAAAAATGTAAACGCTTGTAATTACAAGGTGTTCTCGAGCTCTCTCCGGCTCTTCCTTGACTTCCTACTCATCTAACCTCACTTCACTACTTACAAAATGAGATATGAAAATCTCTTTTACCTGAGGGGGCTCTTCGAGTGCTTCCCTCCAACCTACCTACCCTATTCAATTACATTGAATGGGTTGTCTAGTCCAGAATCAGATCTAGATCTCAGCCATACACACATTAAAGGCCGATCTTATCTATAGCTTGCACAAAGGCATGGCTTCCCAACTCAACAGCTTAGACATTAAATTACATTCAATTCTGATTTTAATGAGGACTACGCAACCCTTCAGCTTTGAATGCATGCGCTCGACATGGCTGGATGGTTGGTTGGCTGACGTGGAGAGATGCTCCTACATCATACTCCTCAGCTACAAAATTCATGAGCCCCTACTCATGAGCTTCCCCTCTCAGCTGTTGGAAATCCTCCTGGATCCCAAACAAATATCTGGAGCTTCCCATCTACTCCATTCTGTTGCTGCTGCTGCTTCTGCTGTGCTATTGCTGCTGCTTCCTTCCTTCTTCTCAGCTGCTCCTCGTTGGTAGTCTCTGCTGACCTCAACATCAGCTCCATGATCTCCTCGATCACTGCATCCAGCTACTCCATTGGATGGTCCTGTTTTTGCAGTCTCCTTAGCTGTAAAATTTTTTGGCAATTGGGTAGATCACTGTGATCTCCCACGCCTTCTTCTTCATCTTGATTTGTGGCCTCAAGTTGCCACTCTGTTGTAGACTTCAGCTCTTCAGTCTCCTCCTGATTGAATTTTTGTTCAGTCACCTTCTCTGACAGCTAAACTTCTGTCAGTTCTCTTGCTAGTCCTGGATTGTTCAACCAATCCTCCAACATATCTAGCTCCATCTCCCATGGAGTGATAAATCTTCCTTCTCGCTCTTCGTCTTCCTTTGCTGTTAGCTTCAGTGCTACAACTTATTTCTTTTTATCTCCCTGGCCGAAATCATTGAACCATTCCTCAGAATGCTCATTCTCCTCTTTGTCTACTTTTGCTTGTGCTTGGGCAGTCTCAAACACCTGCTCCAATCCCTCTTCTTTCCTGACAGTCATAGCTACTATTCTATTGCTATTGCTGCACCATCTGCAACACAGACTCATGCCTCCTCCTGGGCAAATGGTAGGAATACTCGAATTCCCCCAGTCATCAGAATATTATCATGATCTTCCTCCTTGGTCAGCTGCACATGCTTATCTAAACCCATCTCTGAATTCATGAGACCCTCAGACAGTCTCATCTACTCTATCAGCTCCTCAGGCTGATCCAAATTCACCTGCTCATCCCTGCCCACCTGGAAATATGGGATGCCTCTACTGCCCTCCTGGCAATCCATGGAATCAACTAATTCCATCTCTGTTACCTTGCCCACCTGGAAAACTGGAAACCTTCTTCTACCCTCCTGGTAGTCTTCTAGATCCCGCAGTGATCTCATTTCATTGCCCATCTAGCAATGTGAAATTCCTTGGTTGTCCTCATGACAGTCTCTGAGAGCCCGCAGTGATCTCATCTCGTTGCCCTCCTGGCAATCTGGAATTTCTTCTTTTCCCTCCTGGCAGTTCTTGAGATCCTCAAATGATCCCATTTCACTGAGACCTCTCCCAATTTTTGGTTCACATACCTGAACCATCTTCTTATCCTGCTGTAGCTTCAATTCAAGCTCATCTATTTTTGCCATTATTTTAGCGATCTCTCTATCCATCCTTGTACGCTTTTCTGCCTTGCTTGTCCTCCCAGCATGCCTATGGCCTTCAGTAGCCATGTTGCTGTCTCTGTTTTCCTTCTTGGAAAATTTGCTAATGTCACTCCGCACTAAGAGTTCTACCATCCTCATCTTCCTACAGTCTCCCTGACTACCTTCTTGAGTGCTGCCTACCTGCAAACAATCATCACAGAGTCCTTAGCAACTCTGTCTTCTTTCACCTGAAATATACAGATGAAATACCGCTCTGATACCACTTGACACAACAAGAGATATGCACAACCACACACCTCCATCACACTCTCCTACTCATAGGATCGATCTCATACACTCATTCATGATCTGAATTAGCTCTTTGGACTCCCAATTGAATCCCTGTGAAAACCCTGATCCAGAGGTCCTTTCTTCACTCGCACAGTTCTCTGCACTCAGCCGTGATCTTCCCTGACTCATTTTTAGGTTCCAGGGTTTCTTGTTCCTCGATGTCAAGAACCTCTGTCCCCTCAAACTCCCGATAACTGATGAGCCAATTCACCAATGCGCACCCTTTACATGTCTCAGCCCCGACTGGCTAGAATCTCTAGTCCATGTGACTAGTTCTTATAAGATCACATCCTTATCTTCTCCATTCGGGGTTTTGGGTTTCAAAATCCTGATGTGATCCAATTCCCATTATCCCTCTAGGCTAAGCTCTTGGTCCACGTGACCTCCCCCTATATGACCACAACCATACCTCCTATCGGGGTTTCGGACTTCCCAATGCCAAAATGCAATCGTCCTCAGGATTTGCAAAATGCCAATCCTTGATTTGCCAATGGACGAAATCCTGTCGGGCCTTTCCCCTGATGGCTTTGATTGCTGCCATGCATCCCCACTAATGGACGGTCCTGATTAACTCTCGGGGTTTTGAGACTTCTAAGGTCCCGACTTTTTCAACTTCAGGAACTCCGATATGCCGATGGTTGAAGTCATGATGGTAAACCTCATGCAGCTCCTATTTGATCCAATGGCTGATGGGTATCTACTCAAGATCTGACGACCCAGATCCATTCTCCTATGCGCTCCAGAGACTAAACTCTGATCATCTTCTCCCGATCCAACGACTGATCGGATTTCTATGTGAACATCCGATGGTCCACAATCTCCTCTTCTGTAGGCTCCTCCTGAGCTCCTCCTGGACGTAGAAACCAACGGTTTAGATCTTTTTTCTCTGCCGATCCGACGACTGCTGTGCTCCCTCCTGAGCTTCTACACTTTCTTCCCAACCTTGGGAGAATTCAAAAGCCAAAGGCCTCAACCTTTTCTCCTTTTGTTCTGCGAACTCCTTTATCTTGAGCTTTGCCAATGAGTGTAAAAACGTTGTTCCTCCTGAGCTTTCACTTCCAAATCCTCAAAGGATTCTTTGACTACAACACTCCTTGTAGAGTCCTCATGCACGCAAGTGCTACCTCTCTTGAGCTACTCAACACTCAGAACCCTAAGGGATTTTGTCTTTCTTCCTTCTCCCAAAGATGGAGGAATATGGATGCCCTCCTGGCTCTCCTTCTGCATCAAGCAAATTCTTGTTGAGCCTTTCAGGGTGTTCAACAACCCTGTGAGAATCCCTCTGTGGATTCTTCCTTCAAAATATAGAACTAAAAGAGTTCTCTTATCTTCTCTGTTCCTGTCTGCACACTGACTCCAATACCCACCTGGCAGAGTGTCTTCTTCCAGAACTTCCCGTAGTTCTGTCTCCTTCTCCTGTGCACCTATGCACTCGCTCAATTCCCACATAGAAGAGCTCTCAGAATCCTCAATGATTCTGGTCCTCTTCTCCAAACTCCTCAACAAAAGCCTTCTCTTTGTGCACTCCTTGCACTGGCTCAATACCCACTTGGCAGAGATTCACAGAATCCTTAGTGATTCTGTCTCTTTCTAAACACACAGCAGGGTTCCTTCCTCTGTGCACTCCTTGCACTCGCTCGATGCCCACTTGGCAGAGCTTCATAGAACTCCTCAAAGTTTCTGTTTGCAACTGTGTCTCTCATACACAGCCTTGCCTCCAAGGTGTTCAGCAACCTTGAGGCCTTCCTTTTGAGTTGTTGACTTCAATTCCTCTGCCGCAGCACGCCTTTATCTGAACCCGCAACGTTCATAAATGCATCCTTTGTGCACGGCTATCAGAACCCGCAGTTTTTTGTCACACCCTCCTAGTGTGAAGCCTCAAATACCTTCACTTGAAATCCAACCAACTCTTGCAAATGCACAAATACAGTATACATCTACAGCATAAAAGAACACTCACAGACATTCACATAACACAGAATAATGCAGGAAAAATTTCTTCCGTTTATATTAAAAAAAGGAAAACGCCTGTAATTACAAGGTGTTCTCGAGCTCTCTCTAGCTCTTCCCTGACTTCCTACTCATCTAACCTCACTTCACTACTTACAAAATGAGATATGAAAATCTCTTTTACCTGAGGGGGCTCTTCGAGCGCTTCCCTCCAACCTACCTACCCTATTCAATTACATTGAATGGGTTGTCTAGTCCAGAATCGGATCTAGATCTCAGCCTTATAACATTTAAGGCCTACCTACTTCTATGCTTGTGCAAAGCATGGCCTCACGGCTCAACAACCTAAATATTTAATTACATTCAAATTCAAAATTGAAGACGAGGGTTGCGCCTCTCTTCAGCCTTGAATGCACGCGCGGACGTGGCTGGCTAGCTGATGTGGAGAGATGCTCCTGCATCATACTTCTCAGATGCAAAATTCATGAGCTCCTTCTC
>JZKD02S1677186.1:0-10055 GCA_000966675.3 Picea glauca | reverse complement strand
AGTTCAAAGGAATTGCCTTGCCAGCCCGAGAGTGTGGGTATTAATTCCTTTGCAAAATCTCAAACTTCCTTGACAAAAGAACAAAGTAGAAAAAGATGGTCCACTGTTTCCAAATGTGATTTACAAAGAGTGCAGCAGCTTGGCCCGAAAAATAGGCACCTTTGAAGATTGTCCCATGTGGGAATTTTATTTGCCAAAATCGACCAAATTAATAGTTTCCCCTTCACTGGACAAAATTGTTTCCAAATCTTACGCCACCACCAAATAGGATCTCGTTGATGAAGCTCCGTTGTTAACTTTAAATATCCAAAACGGGGAGTGTATTCACCATCCCCTACATCGTACCAAAGTAATTTGTCGTCTCTATCTACCAGTGATATTGAAGTTTCTCGTAGGTTCTATATGTATCTGTTCCAAAAAGGAAAGTCATCCTCTAAGAGTCCAAGCCTATGCCCCGCCAACCATCCTTGATGCCACAAATTTGTAGTGAGAGGATCGCCCACCTATGCCAAATGGAAGAAGCCTCCCAATGCCAATCTTAGCCTTAATCCCTCGGGCAGGATGGGTACAAGCTGGCAAATATTATTATTATTATTTGTGTTTTGTTGTCACTAGTTGTACATGTTTTACACTCAATGTGATTGCTAGTCCAAGTTTTCATTCTATCTTGCAACTATTGCAAAACCCACAAAATGGCGCACAAGATGTAAATTGGAGCCAAAATGTCATATAGAATGAAAAGGCAATAAGGGTTTTTGAACTCAATAGTGGAGCTATACCAAGGATATCAATGAGCCAAAACACACACACAAAATATGTCACCTATTAAAGCAAGTAAGAAAAAAATAATGAAAAGGGGGCAATCTTCCTTAAAGAGAGATCCACAAGGTGGGGCCAAACATAAGAAAGATGTGTTATTGTTGTTTGCTTGGCTTGAGAAGGGCATTGAATAAGGCTTCAAAATTTTGTTTCTAGTCATTTTTGCAATATTGGTATTTTGGATATCAATGGTCTTTCCACTTTAATCTTGACTTTGATACTATATTGGAATCAATAAATAATTGGACCCCACACAATGCACATCATGACATACAAATATGTTCTAAATAAACAAAGATACAACTACACAACATACATCATGACACAAATATGTTTGCAATAAGCAAAGATACAATAAGTTCAATGGCATAAGGTCAAATATAAAATAAAATCATACCTCAAATAAAGATTATTATTTATTAATATAACATTATTACACTGTAAAGGTATTATTTCCAACTATCTAGCCTCTCTTTCTCAAAATGTAGAGAGTTGGAAATCAATATACACTATAAAAGAAAATGTAACAATCCAATGAGGAAAAACATTGTGAAATTATTTCCAAAACTAAAGCTAATCTCACATACCCTCTTCTCTAAAACTTGGAGAGGATGCAAATCCTTAAAAGATCCAATGACCAGAAACATTAAAAGATCCAATGACCAGAAACATTGAAGGGATAATTTCCAAACCTAAAGCTTTGATTGATCACTACTTACAATGATATTCAAGTTCCACTATGTGATAACAACCCCTCACTTATATGATGATAACAATAAGGGTGGATGAACTAAGATGAATTGTCATTGGAAGGTAAGATCCTAGTCTTTCACAAATTGAGCTTTGTATACTTGAATCTCTCGCCTAAGCTTTGTGTCAAAGGTTTTGTCCTTATCATTCATAATGCCTCTATAAGTTAAGGAGAATTTTATATAAATGCTCTGCAAATAAAGGTGGGAGCTTTCATGACGTGAACTTCACAAAGCTATGTCAAGTAGACCAAGACCTAACCTTCTCAACCTCAAACCTCAATAAAATAACATGAATGATTTTGGAACAAAATAATCATTAGATAAAATAATATATGTTAATTGATTTAATGCTTTGATAAACATTTAACAGCATTCATCAACATTTTAATATTATTCTCTTCTCTAAAAACATACCAATATAATTGATTACAATATAGAATCCCAAAAAATGTACATCTAAAGAAAAAAAAAATACACACATTATAATGATATATCTCTTATCAAAAAAAAAATGAATATAATTGATTATAATTCCAAAAATGCACGTCTAAAGTAAAAAAACATATATTAATTTTCATGTTTTCATTTCTAAAGTCAAGAAAATTATACCATTGCAAAAACTACTTTTTAACATGTAAACATTAATGCTAAGCCAAGGAAAATATATTTACTAGTTTTCATTTTTAAAGTTTTAATTATCTTTAAACTTTGTCCTAGAGTAACATCTAAAATTGCTTTTAATTGGTTAAAAGTTCATCTTCCTCTAAGGGAACAAATTAATAGTCAAAGACCCACACAAAAGTCTAAGACATAAGTGGAAATCTACCCCCCTACAAACCACCAACGAGTTATTTCAATTGTCATGGTTTTCCTTGAATAACGATGATGTGTCAACCCGCATTCACACATAGTGATGACTATCCTCATTATTGGTTGACAAGTTATGATAGATTCTGCAACCTTCAAAGAAACCCATTAAAAAAACACTACCTTTATCAGGAAAAAAAAATCTTAGTTTACATGTCCCTCTCATTCCATTTATATGACAACTTTTTAAAATTTGTTATATGAAACATAAGCAATAAAGAATGTTAAATCTACACAGTAATACACCTACTATTGAACCACCTATATACAAAATATTGAGCATTACTTGTATAGTCTAAAAGTCCCTCTCAATCCATTTATATGCCAACTTTTGAAAAATTGTTATGTAAAACATCATACACACTTATACACCTATTTCAAAAATATTGAGCCTTAATTGTACAGTCTGGAAGTATCCTTAAAAACTCACGGTTAAGAAGACTTCTTTTGTAGAAAAGCTACGACGAGAAATTGCTTAGTCCTATCAACATGGATTTCAAGACCAAGGGCTATTCAAGGATCACAATGGGTGAAATACATTCAAACGGCCTAGACTCCCAACTTAGATTAAAACCAAGATTCGAGAATAATACACAAGGCTTTGCAAAGATATTGACTTGCATAAAATAAAAAAGGCTTGGCAACAAGATTTATTTGATTTGGATCAACAAAGCTCTGCAAAAAATTAACTTTGTAAAATGAAGTAAAATAGATAAGCCTTGCACCAACCATCATTGTACTCTTCATTGAAATAGTCATCCTTGGCATCCTACAATGCAAACTATGAATTAATCCAAAACAGGAAAGATCACTCAAACTACAGCATTCAATATACAACTTAAATGCATTGTTAGTCTACAATCTATGAATTTTAGCAAAAATAATAAGAATAGTGTAAGGGTTGAACAACACAACGATTACAAAAATACAATTACAGGAAAAGAAACCATTTTATTTCAAGTTTACAACCTACATATTTGAATACAATTCAAAAAGATTATTCTCAAGGATTGTATAATAATAATGGAGCAACCATTAGCCAAAGAAATAAAGCAGTCTTAAATTGATTATAGCTCCACAGATGGGAGAAATAACAACTTTTTGAGAATGTGCAGGAAATCAACAAAACCAATTTGCATATTAGCATAAGATTTAGCGCCCACTTTTACAAGGATTTAATAACCAAGACTTGAATCACGATGCATCATTATGTCAAAATCTTCAAGTTTCCTTAATGTGACTAACAAGCTAAAATTTCTGTATTACAACAGAATTGATTAGTCCTGCTCCTTCTATGGTCTGCATCGGATCATTTAATGGCTTTGGAGGGAAACCCATTGCTTGCAGTTGATATGCTGTAGCACTTCCAGGCCTTGCAGCATCAATGAATGCCCGTATATCAGCAATTGTGTGATGGTGATTGAAGCGAGCCACCATGCGCGTCCCATCAGACAAGCGAAGCTGGAGAGATGTGGATGGCTTAGAATCATCCACTGTGAGGCCTTCCGAACGCCGACCACTAGTTGGCTGTAATGTTGAAGGGGCACTGAGCTCAGGAACTGATGAACTGGAACTACCAAGTGTTCTGCCTACACCTTGAAAGGGTACATATGTTGGCTCTCGGACCTGCATACATTTAGTTGAGTAAATTAATCTTAAATATATCTTTACTGATCATCAGGCAGATATCAAAAAGAATAAAACAAGCAAGAGTGATTACAGATAATTTTTTCAACAGCCACAGAGCCACTAACGTTTCACACACTGAGACAACATATCTAGGACAATGATTTGATCTTTATCGAGCTTAAATGTCATAAATACAATGTATGAAACAATTAAATTCCCCCACTACACGATTAGTAGAATGGCACATGCATGAACACCATAACCTTAAAAAAATTAGCGTGCCATGAATTGAGCAATGGAATGAAAACATACAGGACAGTCTTCATCCCTCCTGATAAGATTGACATGTACTGGGACCCTCCTGTCTGCTGGCTCCAATTCTTTAGGGCATTCAGACTTCTGGATACTCTGCAAAAAAAAATTCAATACCCATCAAAAAAAAGTTTGCAGTGTATCGTGAAAATCAGATTATGCATGTTTAAATTGATCATAATGTGAAAAAAGTTTGCAGTGTATCGTGAAAATCAGATTATGCATGTTTAAATTGATCATAATGTGCAGCTTTCATCATGCAAATAAAAAGATATGCTAGCATGTAATGACACGGCATTTCCATTTAGAGTAACCATCATTGTAGAAAAGACATAACCGTAGCAAATACCACTTGAATAAAAATTACACTGAAGCACAATTCTCATTTTAAAATCTAATTTCAGCATCCCAGTAATAGAAGTGACATCAGATAGAATACTTCAAGAGAGATCTGCAATTATCCAAGTAATTGGATAGTTAAGAGGGCATGATGGATGAAAGTTGTGCAGATTATTATCAAATACTTCACAAACTTTTCCAAAAACCTCAGAGCTGATTGTAATCCACTTTTATATGATTTCTGACTTGTGCAGAGTTGGTCAATATTACCATGCTAGCTGACAGTACAGTTTCAGTTATCACTTCTCTCAAGCTTCAGTTCAGAAAGATGGACTTTGTTTCAGCTGAAGAGTAATGATGAAGCCTCATGTAGGGGGGGAATAGATTATTTGTCATCATAATTGGACGATGCAATGAAGATAGAATTAATCATCGTGTATAAACTCAAAAGCATTCCATCAAATTAGTATTTGTGACTATTATGATAAAAGACGCTGCTTAATTCAGCTTTGAGTTCTTAGTCAATTGATGTATCTGTGCAAGGTGCCCTCATTTTACAAAGGGAAAAACTGGTATTAGCTAAAATCGTGCAGAATGCCTATATCTGTTGTGCCAATCATTCCCTAAATCATTCTGTACAATCTTTTGACTGAGATGGCCAAAGAAAATTATAATTTCATAATCTTACTGAAAACAATTTATAATTTTATAAATCCCCAGAAAGCCATCTTAGTGTAGGGCTAGATCCACATGCCCTCGAATAAATAAAAAATTCAACAAGGTATTGATTCACATTTTCAATTCCAGCATGTAGGCATCCTCTTGTCATTTGAAAAAAAATGGTTATGGGCGCCAAGTATACTGTATTTATGTTCAACTTTTCAAGCAACACTGCTTGCATTGTTTTAACATTCAATCAATATCAGATCCAGCTCCCTTGGAGGTTAATGTGATGAGCACACCAAATATGCAACCATTTATAAAATGATTATAGCACAGAGACAAACTGACTATGATAACAAATAGAAAAGAAGCCAATAACCAATATGGGGATGCCCATTTATATCAAGACACCACCTTATACATACATGATGGCTAATAACTGTCCAATGAGAAGACCTGCAACCAGTGTTCTACTTTGTGTTTTGACTCTTTACTATGCAAATTTCCTCAATGTAGAACTTATAATATGACAGTGTAAGATGAAACAAATCACCTGAACATYAAATTAAGTAACAACGTTCGAGATAAATAATAGCAAACACCGTTGGTAACAAAGGAGYACGCTGGACTAAATTGGTGCACAAAGCTTCTTATCTAAAAGTTTAAGCTCAMAATCTGGCATTGGAGTGATTGTAACTTTGATAACTGGAAATTCAGKTCCAAAGGCAATATGAGTATGGCTACACATTGCAGAATAATAAAGCAAGCAGTCCAACACAGGGCATGTGCAAACAATAAAAAGATAATTCAAATCTATGATGGACATCTGCATTCTCATGATATATTATAAGATATCTACTTTCCCCAGCATAAATACACACATACCTCCARAAATGGTCCATTTTCAGGGTCTTCAATCCTCCTTAAAGGGMCATCGCCAACAGTAAATCCATCTCTGTAAAAGGTAATGTTGTGGACAACAGGTTCGGGTGCTTGGGGAGTAGTTGGACTTGGTACACTCTCTCCTGAAAGCAACCTCCCAGTTCCAAAGAAGGATCTTGAGCTAGATGATGGCCGAGGTTGGTCAGCAGGCCCTTCCAAAGCTCCAAGCTGTCTAGCCCGATTGAAAATAGCATCGATATTGCTGTTTTCTTTGGATGGATCTTGGACTAGCATGCCACTACAAAAGAAACAATAGATTATACTACAACATGGCAGTTATATGCATAATGAAACTATCAAGTAAATTTTTTGGAGAAATGTACATTGCTAAACAATAAAAAGAAACATCAGGGAGCCAAAGGGAGGGCACACAAGCGCTGCCCTCCCAACATAAGCTAATAAGGTGAGCATGTCCACTTTGGATCCAACATCTAAAAAGTACACCTATCCTAAACGATTTCATCCTGACTAAGAATCTCATGGGCCAGGTAATATCAAAAGTTGATAATTCTCCCTGTTCCAACTTCCAACACCCTGCTTTATTCAACACCAATCATACAAGGAAGTGAAGTACTGTTTTTTTAAGCACATGCAACACAATTGCATGATCTTGTCTCCATAAATATTTATAAACTTTGGCAGACAATATTTAGAATCACAATCAAAATTCTAAAGAAGAATTTCAAGTGTTATGTAGACAGAAACCAGAGAATTCTATATTTTAGACATGATACATCTGACACTAGAATTTTTTTATGGACAAAACTAAAGAGTTCTAGAAGCATGAAATTTAATTTTACAAATTACAACTTCTAGATGTATCTATGAAATTTGGAAGTTTAAATATAGAGCACAAGACCCCTTAAGTATCACACTGACTTCATGCTTTACCAACAAGAGATGCCTCGTGCAATTGTACATGAATGAAATCACTCGGCATCATTGCAATAATAATATTTGCACATGCTATCATATCATGTAAACATATCGGATAAGTGTTTTTACTACTGCAAAGTCCTTGTCATGTTACTCAGACTGGGATTAAAAGGACATTTTGCGACATGGGGAGGAAATTTGATAAATTCGACAGAACAAGAACAAACTTCCATAAAGAGAAAACAATTAAAGAGACAATTAAATGACATGAAAATATAACTTACTGAAAAAGACAAAAACTTGGACTCACGAGTCAAGCATGTCAAAGGAAAATATAATTATTCCAACTTTGGGAAGAAATTTTAGTATGAGAAAACACAACAAATTCATAAAGGTCAAACAATTGAATATAGGGTTGAATGACCGAAGCATAAGATCCATGGCAAAGATAAATTACAAACATCAACGACAATTCATGTAAAGGAAAAAACAGAATCAAGGAACACAGTTATTGGCTGAGTTTCAAAAATATAGATTTCGGAATCGAGTTCTTAGCTGAGCACATGGTATTCTATTATATTACCATATAACTACACTATACTAATTGAAAGCATGATTCTCTGGGGAGTTTGTGTCATCGTGATTCTCTTGAGAAGTAGATAAATCAAGTAGAGGTGAACTCCACGGCAATTAAATTACCAAATTCAACAGACAAATACCCCCATAGTATCCTAAAAAAAAATTCTTGTAGGAAAGTGTTACGATGTTAATACCAATTTATCTGTTAAAGAAACTTCAAGATCATCCGATTTAAATACAGAACTGTTTGCTAGTTTTCAGGAGGAAATCAGACTTACCACCACATTGTTTGGAAACTAGACCCCAAATTCCATAATTACAAAGCTAGAAAAGTACATGAGGTGTGGTGACTGAAGAATACAAGGGAGCGTCCTAACACTTTCAATACGAAGGGATATGCAAAAACACATCAATGCATACATTAAAATACATTCACAGATGTCACGAATATAATATAGGAATACACATAAGTTATCGAACTGCAATGTAAATAAGATTTTGACCTAGTAGAGACTTAAAACAAAACAAGAAATTCAGATCGCACTACATTCTTTAGAGACCTGGTCCAGTATTTTATTACAAAGCTAAAGTGAAAAACTGGACCCTTATATTTTGTTGTTTTTCTTTTATCATTTAAAATCCGCGTCTAATGTCCGCAAAATTCCACTAAAGCGCAAGTTCAGGCACCAGACTAAGTAGGCGCAAAGCAAAAATATAGACGAGTTTCAAAGAGAAAAAGAGTAGATAGTGCTTCAAAAATACGGACAGAAATAGTGATTGCCCGAGATTCACGACCAGACAAATACCAGGCCACTTTACATTCAGTGCAAATCTCATTGACAGTTTTGATAGAGCAAACCACCACAGATTACGAACATATCATAATTTAGAGATAATTTAAAACCCCACGCCACAGATCACAGATTGACAGAAAACCTAAAAACCCTAAACCGGCAGGAACATATCATTGATCAACATAGTTCGCACAAGAACTGCCTAACAGCAAATGCAGAAGAACCTGTTGAATTTCCTTCACCAAACAACAGCAAAACATTGGCACCCGCGACAATCGAATGACAAAAGAAAAACCCTGGGCGTACCTCTTTTCGCCTCCGGTGTAATACTCCTGGGGGCCGTCGGAATCGCTGTCGGAACCCGAACCCGAGGGGCGATTGAGGTCAGAGAGCGTCCTGATGCCGCCGCGGCTGCCGCTGGGCTTCGCCGCTTTCTTATCCTTTCCAGCCATTGCCGGAGCCGGTGCTTGGGGTGCCGGCTGGAAACGAGGAGGAATAGGAAGAGGTCCAACGTTCGAAACCGGCAATGGCTCGGCGGCGAGCGGCGAACCGGGGACAGGATTATCAGTATTATTGTTGTTCTCGAAGAAGGAATGGAGGGCCGAATCAAGCTGCCAGTTACAGCTTTCCAGGAAGAAGGCAGCTTCCTCTGGCGTGCTCGCTGTTACGCCACAGAATTGCTGGACAAGGCCTGACTGTTCTTGGCTATTTTCCATTGTTATTATTAATATTATTTATCTCGTACCTCTCACTTGGTGAGTGTCTTTGTCCTTTGCTCCGACCCTCCCCGGTGGTTTTATCTACGGTCCCGAGATGTTGAGAGTGATAAGACTAAATTAGCTCCTTCACATGGAGGCCTTTAAATACCCGGCGTAAAAGAATTTGAATGGTAGACGGCTGGTCTGGATACTTACCGTGGCCTTTCGCCTTAACGGTTCAATCACATCTTGGGGTATATATAGTCGGCCTGAATCAAATATCACTAGCACAGCCTCTAGTCGGCCTGAATCAAATATCATTACCAGGAGTGCAGCGAGGACAGAGATGTGTCCAACGAATCATCAAAGTTAATTATGAATTTGAGTGTAAATTTGCCAATATTGTATTTTATCTATTATTTGTGCCTTTAAAGGGACTAAGTTAGCTTTGGGTGCAAGTTTCTATTCCTTTACCTTTAAAGGTGCTGAGTTAGCGTTGGGTGCAAGTTTTCTACTTATGTGATACAGTGCGGTCATACTTTGTGGATTTTTTTTTTCCAAAAACTAAGTATTTTTATATAAAAAGTATAATAGGATTAAGCAGGTGGTTTGACTAGATGGTTGAGATGGTTGAGAGGTAGGTCTTGTACTTTTCCCACTTGGATTTAAATCTCTTATAAAACTTTGGCTCATTATGACAAGGCTAAAAGGGTAGATACCCCTGGGATAGAGGTCCACTTAGGTGTACCCAGCCCTTGCTAAAAATTAAATTACCAGCCCTTGCT
>JZKD02S1677185.1:132083-144818 GCA_000966675.3 Picea glauca | reverse complement strand
AGTTCACCACCTTAAACATGGCCATGCTACTCTTAGGATTACGATGAAGTGTTGTAACAATATGTTCACTTAGAAATTTGTGGGTTTCACCAATGTCTATCAAGGATACCATATTCAACCCACTCATGGTTGCATTCACAAAACAATGTTTATGTGCATATCTTCATCTTGCAAATCATGATCTTAACCTCTTGTCGTGAACTTTCTCAAACTTGTTGTCAAGGTACCCAAAAACTCCAATGCTACCTTCAAAGTTTGTTGCACTTGGTCATCTCCCAAGGTTTTTGGCTTCACCTTGAAAGTATGTTTCACTTGGAATTCTTCTCAATCTACCAACTTCTTTAAAGGAAAATTTGTGGCAAAATGGCTCCAATAACAAAGGAAACAAGCAACATTCTTACCTCTAGACTTAGGCGGTTTTTATTTATTCCTTATTGTGATGTTGCCATCATTTTGGGCATCCTTCCTCCTAAAAAATCCCAACTTAAGTTTCAACTATGCCCTATCTTGCAACCTCTATGCCAAGGATTTATCCTATGCATTGGATTGTTGAGACATTTATGTGTCTTCTTAGGTCAAATATCTCAACCTCACCATCATATATTTCATCCTTGTCTTTATAGACTCCTCGTTTGCACCATCCATGTTGCAACATAGGCATGCCCAAAGAATATACCCCCAAGTATTCAAGACTTAGCTCTTCCCTCTATGATTCCAAGTCCATGGCACTAAGCACTTGTTCCAAGAATCCTTTCTTCACCCAAAGTTCCACTACAACACTACCATTGTTGCATTTTGGTGTGGATGTCTTTGAAGCTACCCTATAAGAAAGTCTTCAATGAAATATACTTGGTCTGCACAATCCTCAAAACACAATAAATACTCACCACTCCATGCAAAGGAATGGTCTTTCCTACTTTCTACACCAAGGCACTAAATCTACTCCAACTATCTTCAAGTCACTTTGTGTCCACTTTCCATAATCTTCCAAAAACCTTTTGTTTGTTTCAAGTATATCAAAACATGGTGAAGATAACTTAAATATGATCTAATCCTACATTTCCTCCATAAAGGGGGTGCAAGGTAAGTTCTAATACCCCCTATCACTGACATACAATCATGTCCAAGAAAAAATTCACTTTTTGCACCTAAGGTCATGCAAAACTACCTTGCCTTGGTCATAGGGGTGTGGCTAACCTGCACCTACCACAACCAAATTATGCCTCTTCACTTAAGTTATACCCATAACTCTACCTTAAGCTATATTTGGCTAGATCTGCAACAAAGTTCAATACAAAAAAATTCATTATAGCCAGACATCCTACCATGGCCTTAAAGAATCTCAATTCTATTACACTTAACCAATATTCAATAATACTTGGCCATTGAATACAATGCAATTAACAATAACATCCAACAATGACAAAGATACAACAACACAAATGTATGGGCAACAACTAAGGTGAGTGCCTTAAATTTATTAATATAAATATCGTTACAAAGATACAACAAAGGAGGGTGGCCTTCTCCCTGCAATTCTATAACATATGTACAATCAATCCAAGGCAATGCTACCTATTTCCCAAGATATTTGAACAATCCAACCCATGAAGCATCCAAAAACCTTACTTCTACAATTCGTATCTCTTCAACAATTTACTCAACTGACATCTAAGTAGTCTGTGGTGCCAACCCTAGAATTAGAACAATCACAATTTCCTTGTCCAAAGTTGTATGAATGACCAAACTTGAATCCCTTTGCATGCATTTACATAATGTAGACATCCGCTTTACATAATGGATGATGTCTTTTCATCGCCTTCTTCTAAGGTAACCTTCAATCCACTCCACTTCCAAAATGGACCCAATATGAAATCCACCCATTCATCCACCAAGTCTTTGAGCCCCTTGGGTCTGCTTGTTCAGCTCATGCACCTAAGGCGTCCCAACTATCGTATGTGTTCAATGGTCAACTATCTTGCTTGAAAAATGTCCAAGGTGCTCCTTTCCTTTCCTTATGTTACAAAATGTCAAGCATATGTCCATTCAACTTGTGATGTACACCCATATGTCTAAACATTCATATCAATGGGCTAGGGTGTTGTGCCCCAAGTCAAGGAATACTACCCACATGTCGGTGAACCAAGGAATGTCCATTGTCCAATTCATCTTGTGGCCTCTATAAAAATAAAAACAAATGATAACTCTCATCTTGTTTCCATACTAAGACCAATTTCTTTGACAAGTTGGCTAGCACTTATGCATGCCTTTCCCATGTGCAAGACTTCCTAAGGCATGCTTGTCCAACCTTGCAACATTTCATCGCAACCAACTGATTTTTTCTAGTGACCATCTCAATGGACAGGTGGAGGTGCCCATTACCAACAATAAGGAAAGGACCTCACACCATCCTCCTCTTTAGTGTTCCCAGTCTCTACAAGAGTCCAATTGTTGTCGACCTTCAATAAGAAGTAGTGTAGAGGGAAATGGGAATGGTTTCCTCTTAGCTCTTGAGCACTCAATAAGAAGTAATGTAGAGGGAAATGGGAATGGTTTCCTACCAAGCCCAATGTTTATTCTTCTCTACATTCTTCCATCCCACTCTCTCTGAGATTCACAACTTTCTCTTTGATGGATGTGCCTGGTCACTTACAAGCTTGAATTAAAGTCTCTGACATAGCATGGGAACACACCCATGAATAGAATCCCATAGTGTCAAATGGTTAATGGGAATGAATTGAATAGAATCAAATGAATGGAAATGGGAATGGTGAATTCAAATTGCATGAAGAGAGGACACGAGAAAAGAGATGGTTCAAATATCTATCAGGTTTTAATCCCTATGTATATGGAGTCTCTTACACTTCTCTATACTTGTATTGGACTCCCATGGCCTCTGTTGCCACCTAAAACCTCTCTTATTGTGATAAATTCCTAAAGCACAAGTAATATATTGAAGTAATTAAGAGGGGATACCCATTATTACCACAATATATCCCTCTCTCACTTTAGGTTGACCCTCCTCTGGTACAAGGTGGGTATCCCTAGAGTATGATAGCAAAAGATATGTAATGGAGGCTCAAGGTGAAATGAAGAGTTTATATTTAGCAAAACAAAATTTGTAAGATATCTTTTTATAAAGTGATGGATATACCAACACTACTATCAATCCCTTGAGAAAGTGGAGTCAAAGGATAAAATGAAAATGGTTTTTTTCTTATGATATAAGGACAATGTGTGACTAGGATATAAAGCATGTAACAACTACCCTTACTTTATTTTCCATTAATACACAAATTTAACTTGAGGTGCCCTAAAAATGGAGAATCTCCAAACATGCATGAGGGTGTGCTTATAGAGTGAATAATGAATATTTATTTAGGAGATTGATGGTGTTTTATGGAATAACTACCTAGGCACACTTACCAAGGGCATTCTTCAAAATCCTAGATCAAGTGAAAACACTGTCAATCTCCTAAATAAGTGTGCCATGAGAGGGATGACCTAGAATAATCTACATCAAGCAAGTGTTATCCTAATAAAATAATCAAAACCATGTGTTGTAAGGAGAAACCATGGGCCAAAACCATCATCCAACGCCAAAACCATGGGTCAAGAAGAAGGGAGCTCTAGATAATTATGTGTGAGTAGTTATGAGTCATGAATAAATCTGCCAAGGTGTCAATCTCAAGGATATGTTGCTCAATATATTAACCTAAAGTGACCAAGCTCATACCAAAAATATCCCCTTTGACTAGGGTACTCCTCAAACCAAGGGGTCAAATGCATAAATCCATGTGCCTATGTCCCAAATCCTAACAAGGATGGATGCACCTTAGATATGTGTGCATGATTGGAGGTGTTCCTCAAGAAACTTTAACATTAGATGCTTCTAATGCATAGCACTCTTATAAATGCATCTTAACAATCATATTCAATATCATACTCTCCAAGGAATGTGCCCTAGGGATATGTTCCCTAGAGTAAGGATACACCATCTCAAGGAATATTGATTAGAGTGATGAAGAAATAATCCAAGTGAAACCTTAGGAACCATGCAAACATTCCAAATAACTAATTACCCACATTAGGGAGCAATAATTGACCAGTAATACTTAGGGAAACCCTTAGTTGATGGGTATCCCTCCCCAAAAATGTGGTAGGTGTGAATCAAATGTGTGAGAAATGTTATGCAAGACCCTAAAACACCCCTGGGACACCACATATGCTAGATGCAAACCTCCAAACAAGAGTTTATGATGCCAACAAGGTGATAATACATTAACAATATGCATCGAAAAATGCAAAAAATTGGCTCATAAGCCATCAACCTCTAAATGCAACATGCTTGGCTACGATCTTCGACCTAGAATAATCCTTATGTTATATGAGGGGTAACACTCTCATAACTAAGGAAGGTGGTCTTCCCCACCAAACACCACCTACATTCAGGGATTGGTAGTTTGGGTCTTTAATAAGGCACGTGGTGAAAATAAGAATCTTAAGGGACTTAAGCAACTCAAGAAACTTGGGATTATTTATAATGTAGGAAGAGTCTTAGATGATGATGATGATGTATAATAAGGATCAAGAGATAAAAAAAATGTAGTCCTTGGAAGGTTTTGAAAGCATTCACTTCATTTCTTGTAGCTTTCCCAGTCTCTTAAGAAAATGCTACTTATTTTTATCCTTTAGGATCAATAACGATTCCCAGTACCTTCCACCCCTATATTTCATTTGGAA
Source organism: Picea glauca (assembly GCA_000966675.3). Classification (NCBI taxonomy): domain Eukaryota; kingdom Viridiplantae; phylum Streptophyta; class Pinopsida; order Pinales; family Pinaceae; genus Picea; species Picea glauca. Next base: position 140,075 of record JZKD02S1677185.1, on the reverse strand, counting down.
ACCCTATGAAAAAAGAGAGTATATTTATTCCTAGTCTTTGACCACCAATAAAGATCCTCCTTTCCTATTCATATCTTCCATCCCTCCACTCTCAATGAAGAGATCGGGTATCTAAGTGGTCTAAGGGATATCAAGGAGATTAAAGAGAGCACATCCAACCCTTTCCTTATATAGTGGAATTGTTGACTTGTAGTGTTCTTATTCCATTTTCCAACAAGGTCTCCTTTGCTTTCCTCTTTGTTGAATATGATATAACATGAATTTTCGGAAATTTATCTTGAACAATGCTTCAATTGGGAGCTAGAAAATTTTTCTAGGAGAGATATTTGGGGAGGGAATATCATGCTCTTTCTAATAAGGGATTGACAATACTTTCTTGGGGATACTCTCATATCCACCAAATCATCATCTACTTCTAGTATTTTTTTGTAAATTATAGCAACCTAGAGTTCCTTTACATCTAACAACCACATCTCCTTTGTGACTATGCATTCTAGAAAGAAATAGTGAGAGTTTTATTCTACTTATTTACAAATAACACAAATACCTCTTTCATGTACTTATGAATTTTTTCCTTTTACATGATCAACTGATTTAATGTGTGTGATAATCCAATGTCAATGAGGTTTGTGATTCTGATGGAGGACGACGATGACGATGGCACCTTGTTTTTTGGAGGGTTTCTCGGATTTAATGAAGCTAGCCTTCACATGGTTACCATCTAACCACAAATTTCTAGATCCACGCACCTAATCCCTAGTTATCAAGACGTCGTTGTATTAGGACATGGTTACAGGCTTTCCTGGAGCTTGTAGACACTACAAGACAAGAACCCTACCTTTTCTTGGTAGTTGTAGGGCACCCCTCCTTTGCACAGACACCCAACTGATCTATGACAAACAACAGGTGGGCATTTTCTTTACCTCCACAGGGCCTTCTATGATGGGCGACGGAGCAGGTCAACAAACAGGCAATGAGGTATCTGGAGGCTTGGATTTCTCGACGACGGACTGGCTAGGTCCGATAACCCCGTCTAATCAGCAGACTACTGGAATGGTCTTGCCTGAAGTTAGGGGTGGGAGTCTTCCTTTGGACTCCAAAGCAGCCAACGTATTTGGAGGTAGCTTGGGTCTTACGGTTGGGGAATATTCATTGGGTATAAGTGACTCCTTCATAGATTTTATTGATCCCTAGGTTTTTGAGCCACAAATTGGGGCCACAGTCGATCTCATGGCCACACAGGACTTCTCTCCCTAGGATTTCTTGGAGGTTGCCGAACAACTGGACGTTCCGACTATCGGGCTGGAGCGCGGAACAGCCAACCCTACTATTCAACTGGACCGGCTGCTAGCCTCTCCCCCTGCTCTCAAAATAACTCCTCCTCCATCCAAAAAGGGGAACACCCTCACACCACACATCACAACCCAGAAGGCCGACCGATGAAAGCTTTCCGGTGTACAAAGGAAAGACTGGGTGCAGGGTGAATTGCTTTCGGGGAGGACATGGCTATGGACAGGGTCCTGGATTTCTTAGAATGTGCAATGGTGGTTCAGGTCAGAGGAAAAAAACTAGGCATGGTGTACCTCAAAAGTTGGGTTCACACTTACTGGCTCCCAGAGCTCACCAAGATGCCCCATATCAGGTTACTCACCAAGGGGTGGTTTGCATTTGTATTTTCTTCCTCAGTTGAGGTGGATTGGGCACTTAAGAAGGTCTGGAGAATTACTGCTACCCCAACCCTCCTCAAACGTTGGATGCCCACCTTTGATGTGAAACGTGAGCGGGTAGACGAGGAACCCATTTGGGTAAGACTTCTGGGCCTTCCGATGCAGTTTTGGAACTCCCATCGTTTTGAAGCAATTGGAAATATTCTGGGCCACTACCTTGAGGCAAGCATGTATTTTGAAAACATCGGGAACATGATTGTGGCTCGCATATTAGTACAGATCAATCTGTAGAAGGGTTTATATCAGGAGCTCCTTGTTCAATCGACCACGGGGGAATTTGTACAGACCTTGGATTACGAGGGAATCCCTTTCCATTGCCATAGATGTCATGTATATGGACATGGGGTGGCGCACTTCCCACTCAACTCCAAAGGAGAAACTCGGAAGACAAAGGGGTTTAGCAACCACAACTCTCCCCCGCGGAAAAAGTGGGAAGCCCAGCAGGCAGCAGGGGCCAACAACAACCAGGCCCAACAGACCTCGGGCGAACGAAGCTCAGACATACAGGAGCCGGCCAGTGAACACAACCAGGGCCTAGAGACACACACACTTACAACCAATGCCCCCCTCTCCTCACCTTCTCTGGAGCATCTTCTTCTACATGAAAATGCTTTATCGGGTATGAAAACTCTGGCTACTTCACATACTTCTTTGGTTCCCGTTGTTCCTTTTTTTTTTTTTTCTGAGTCTGTCGTTATTCTGGGTGGGACGTCTCTCTCATGTACTAGTTTGGCCCCCTTACACTGCTCTCTCTCCTCCACTTTGTTGGTCTATGCACCCTCGCTGGACACACCTTCCCTAAAATTGGGGGTCTTGGGCCCCTCCCTGCTGACTGGCCCTCTACCCTCCACTGGCACTCCTCCTCCACCTACTGCAGTTACCCCCCCTATCTTCATTGCTCCCCTCTCCCCGTCCTCTTGGGTACCCTTCTTACCCTCCTCTCTTTCCTTTTCCCCTACCTCTCCCTTGACCTCTCTGGACTCCTCTTCAGAAGACAACAGGGTACAATATCACCTTAGGAGCAGATATGTGATCAACGCACCCCCCCAGGAAAGTGGTACTACTTGGGCTTTAGGTAGGGGAGTGGGTACACTCTCTAAGACACTCTCGTTGGGCAAAGGTAGAGGCCGCAAATCACACTTATACTTGGCACAAGATAGAGTGAGAATCGACCTGGCATCTGGCAGACAATCTTTGATTGAATGGGCGCTTAGATCAAATCCACTCCTGGACGAAGTTATCTCATGAAAATCCTGTCTTTCAACTACCAGGGACTGGAGAACTCCATTAAAAAATCATCCTTGTGAAGATTGGTTGACCTCCATCTACCTGATTTATTACTTCTTCAGGAAACGCTCAGGGAAAACGTCATTGTAGTCAAGACCCTTGAATCCTTACTCCCAAGCTGGTCGTTCACAGCAGTTGATGCTCGAGGACGTTCTGGGGGGTTGGCCACTAGTTGGAAGCAAAGGAATTGTAAACTGGAAAATGCTTGGGGATTCTCCTCAGGGATCGGCCCTACTTTCTTCTCTACTGACCTGGGTCGGCCACTCATTGTCATTAATATATATGGACCACACCAGGATAGGAAACTCTACTGGAACTCCCTAACTGAATGCGAATGGTTTCAAAAAAAAGACTTCATCTTGGCTGGCGACCTAAATTTATCCTTAGGCGCCTCGGAGGTATGGGGCCCTCGGGAATGGGTAACTTTTGGGGGAGAATTTGATCACCATCCGATATTGTTCAAATTTGGGAACTCTACTAGAAGGTCTTCCAGCCCCTTCAAATTCTTTGAAGGGTGGTTAACTGATCCAACCTTCTTGTAACTAGTAAAGGAGAAATGGGTTAATTACTAATAACCTTCCCAGACCCCAGCAGTTGTTCACTTTGTCGAAAACCTAAAGAGACTCAAGTTAGAAACCAAGCAGTGGGCCAAATAAAAAAAACAAAAGGATGATCAGTCTCTAAAGGATATAGAACAGAAACTAAATGAACTACAAGAAGGGACCGGCCGGGGCTACCTTAGTCAGGACACAAAATATCTCCTCTTCGGCTTAGAAAAAAGTGGCAGGGTCATTCTGGCTGAGAGAGAAGCACAGTGGAGACTAAAGATTCGGGCCCTTTGGCTTACTTGTGGAGATGAAAACACAAAATTCTTTCAGGCTTTTTCCAAAGGCAAGAAGATGGCCAACACAATCTAGAGCCTTCAGAATCAGAGAGGGGAGAAAATAACCAAACACAACGATCTAGTCGACCTAGGCATTAATCACTTTAAGACTCTCTACAAAGCTCAGGAGGAGACCTCCATAACATAAATTATAAAAGTGGCACGGCTCTTTCCTAGATTCATAGAAGAGGATGCAGTTGCACAACTATCGAGCCCAATCATTGAAAAAGAGTTGATAGAAGTACTAAAAACGTTCCAGAAAGGAAAAATCCCTGGTCTTGATGGGTGGCCAATTGAATTCTACCTGGGATTTTTTTATGTACTTGGACGTGACCTTCTGAGGGTAATTGAAGAATCGAGGGAAAGGGGCCACATACACAGTCCTATCAATGCTACTTTTATAGCACTTATACCTAAATCTGATAACCCAAGCTCCTTCGAAGACTTTTGGCTCATATCACTTTGCAACTGTCTGTACAAGATCATATCCAAAGTTATCAGCAAAAGGCTGAAGGCAATCCTCTTAGAACACATCTCAGGGGAACAGTTCAGATTCCTTGAAAGCAGACAAATTCACGAGGCTATCGATGTAGCACAAGAAGGCCTACACAACATCAAATTAAAGAGGAGGAGAGCAACAGTGATCAAGATAGACCTATCTAAATCATTTGATAGGGTCAATTGGCTATACATCAGAATGCTTCTAATTCACCTGGGCTTTGGCCTGGATTTTGTCAACTGGATATTGGCTTGCTTAAACTTAGTCTCCGTTTCCATACTTCTAAATGGCTCCGCCACAGATTTTTTTCAAGCAGGGAGGGGACTCCGGCAAGGATGCCCTCTATCCCCCCTACTTTTCCTTCTTGTAACAGAATGCTTAAGCCACTTCTTGTCAGAGGCAAGATTGGGCGGACAGTTCTCTAGTATCAAAATCTCAATTGGACTTGTTATTACTCAACTACTCTTTGTAGATGACATACTCATCCTTTGTGATGGATCGAAGAGGGATGCAAATCTAATTTTCGAGGGGCTCACACTCTTCAAATCAGCAACATGAATGCTCATCAACGCTCAGAAGTCCAATATACTCTTCTCTCAACTCGAGAATGAGGATATCCGATACTATTTAGACCTTTTTCCCTTTCATTCTCTGGAACTGGACGAAGGCCTCAAATACCTCGGTTTCCACTTAAAGCCTAACAATTATAGGAAGAATGATTGGTTATGGCTCTTGGCAAAGCTGGAAAAAAGATTAAAAGTTTGGTGCTACAAATGGTTATCAAGGGTTGTCCGACTAGTACTAATAAAGACGGTCCTGGAAGCAATTCCAGTATACTGGATGTCCCTCTCTTGGATTCCAAAGGGAATACTTGAAAAAGCTAGAAAGATGTGCTTCTCTTATTTGTGGAGGGGGAAATCAGATCATCGAGTCTTGCCCTGGGTACGTTGGGAAAGAATCTCAAAACCAAAGGCTTTGGGTGGATGGGGTCTCAAAAACATCTTTCTCTTCTCAAAATATCTGGCGGCTAAATCTACCTGGCATTTAATCACGACAACAAGCTTGTGGACCCAAGTGACACAAAAAAAGTACGTGGCACCACTCTCTATAATCGAATGGATCTGGAGCCTTGGAACCAGATCTGTCAAGATTTCTGTAATGTGGAAGGCGGTTCAATAGGCCTTTGATGTGGTGGGAAATTCCTTAGCTTGGCAAGTAGGATCTGGAAACTCCCTCCTTATTGGACGAGATCCTTGGGTAGGTTGATCGAGGGAACACCTTTTACCAGACGACATTTGCACAACTCTTGAAAGAAATGGATATTTCCATCTTGCCCAACTTATCGATCCCACCCACACAACCCTGTGGGAACAAGGATGGAAGTCTAGGAGAACCTTGGAACTCAGTGTCCCCCAAACTATCTACTGGGACCAATATCTCACCGCACTAAGGAAGGCAAACATACGTTTAACGAATGGAGAAAATGAATTCATCTGGGATGGAGACCCGCGAGGCACATACACGCCTAAAGCAGGTTATGTACTACTCAGTATAACACAAGCTCAACAAGAGTAAAAATGGTGGTGGAAACGATTGTGGAAGTTGCAATGCCCAACCAAGGGTAAACTATTGGTATGGTCTATCCTAGAAAAAAAAGTTCCCACCTGGGATATTCTACAGAAGAAGCTCTTTCACGGGCCTAGTTGGTGCCCCCTCTGTCATTCACAGGAAGAAACGACAAATAATTTTTTCATGTGTTGTCCCTTCTCTTGCTCTGTCTGGTTGGAAGCCTCCACCTTAAATCCTAACATCATAAATTGGCTTGGAGACACCTTTGAAACAACTCTAAAGGAGTGGCTAAAATCGACAACCCCAAATTACTTAAAATCACTAACTGATCCGAAATCGGATTCAGAAGGTTGTCAGGGCATGAAAAATGCTCAAAAATGAAAGTGCCTAGAATCTGAAGAAACCAACACCATTGTGTCTGTCTCGTCTTCCTGATTCTGGTGGTATAATTTTTATGTCAAACGGAGTCCGTATGGAGAAGATATCGCATTCTGTCCGCCGAGCCAAACAGACAAAATTTTGGGATGCTGATTGTACCTGTCCCTACAGTCCGTACAGGACACGTGTCAGATCGTACGATGACGTGGCAGGTCCATACAGGTGATGTGGCAGCATCAGGGGATGACACATGGTAGGTCCGTATGACGACATGTGGCAGGTCCGTACAGGACACGTGGCGGCTCCAGAGTGTGACACGTGTCAGGCAGTTTTGGCATTTTCAGTGTACGGTTGGACCAATCCCGAGGTGACACGTGTCACCACTGGAAGGGTGACACGTGGCATGGGATGACGTCAACATCGTACGGCGGATGATGTGGAAGGATGATCGGGCAGATGACGTGGCGTACGACAGAGCTGACGTGGCAGATGACGTGGACTAATCAGAAGCCGACACGTGTCCAGGTTTGATTGGTTGTTATGGTGCCATGTGGCCCAATCACGGGCTGCCACGTGGCACCCCGGGTTTTGCCAATATTGGCTATGTCAAAAATTTGTTGGGGCCCGGGGGATTCGAACCCCGGACCTCTCACTATGCAACGACTTAACAACCTCCGCTAACCATAGTGTTGTCGCTTAAGTCTTGTTAGATATGCGGTGTCAAAAGAATTTAACATTGTTTAATGTTTATTACGGAGGGGGGTCGGGTCGGGGCTTAGCCCCGACCCATAGTTTTTATTTTACACATTTAGCCGTTATATATGCCATAACGCGCGCGGGTGTAAAACCATATAATATGTTGTATTATCAATTGTAATGCGCGGGGTTTAATGTTATGCCCACGGTTCTATTATATAGCTATGTAACCATATGCGCGGAGTACAAAAAAGTTGGCGCGGTTTGAATTTCGGTTTAAACAGTTATGTGTTAGCTGAGGGTTATATGACTATGCGTCGATGTGACCGTGTGTTAGAGTGCTTGGGGTGGCCCGCGCTTAGCCCTTTGGGCTAGCGCGTGGCCACATGGCCCTTGTAACCACCCTAAAAGAGCGCGCAGGGGCTTAAGGCCCGTTTTTAAACTATTATATAGTTTTCAAAGTGGTTTTTTTAAACCAAATTTGGCTTTTTAAATGTAATTAAGCCTTTTTAAATGTAATTAATCCTTTTTTAAGGGTTATTGGGCTTTTTTTTTAGAGCCTAATTCTTGGGAGGAAGTTGGAGATTGAAACCAACTTTCCCACTATTTAACCAAGGCCATGTTGAGGCCATTTGGTCAAAGTTTGAAGCCTTTGGAAAGCTTTTGGACAGTTTTGGAGAGAAAAGATGCTGAGGCAAAGCCAGGTCGAAGCCAGTTTTAGGCAAGGAAGCTGTTGAGGTAGAGATGTTGTCGGATGATTTCTGAGAGCTCGGGACATCCGTCTCAGGTGCCGTAAGTTGTGCAAGATTCTAGAGATCATGGCGAACATGACCAGATTAGTCTAGAAGACATTCGGCATTGTAAAGATGTACTAATAATCTTTTGAAAATAAATCAAGAAGCCTCCCTCACAGAGAAAAGGCCCGGAGACGTAGGCAAAGTTGCCGAACTCCG
>JZKD02S1677185.1:99683-132073 GCA_000966675.3 Picea glauca | reverse complement strand
TTTTTTTTTTTTTTCTTTTCTTTTTCAGTTTTTTTCTACCTTTTTTTAATGTTTTTTTTTCAAATTTGGGTTTTGATTATATATTTTTAAATGTATTGGTTTCATGGCATTATGTAAAAATTGTGTCATTTTAATACCCCAATTTAAAATGGGTGCTACCACATTACTTTTCAATTTGATGGTTGATTTTGAGGTTTTGGTTTTAATGGTACCAACTACTAAAAATATGTTTTCAAAATATCTCAAAATATCTCTAATTTTAACGTTTTGAAAAAAACATTTTGCTTTATGTAACATCATTTTTTATTTAGGTGTTCATTTTAAGGTTTTTTTGACCTACTGTATGAGTTTTGAAGGCCATACTTGAAAAATGTGGTAATTTTGACCCTGTTTGAAAAAATGGTGGGTAGCACCACTTTTTGATTTGGAGGCTGATTTTCATTTTTTTTTTCCAAAAATATGGGTTTTTTGGGCTAGAGTTCTTGTTTTGAGGTCACGGTTCTCGTTAAGTTGTTCCTAGGACATTGGCCTTATTTGGTGCATATCATAGACTATGGCGATGGGATCACCCGCTCAATCATCTCTACAACATCTCCTTCCTCAAGCCTCTTGCCTCCTACCTTCATTAATCCTATCCTAGTGTCATTGTCTCTCTTCATTCATTTTTCTATATTTGTCTTTCTTTTATTTCTTTTGTCACTTCTCTCTCACCCTCACTAGCTATGAGTTATTGTCACCTCTTGCCTTGGTTGGTGTTTTGTTAGCATCATCCCCTCTCACGCTTTCATAGTGTCATACTAGTGTTTGTTTCTTCTCATGCTTTCACAATGTCGTACTAGTGTTTGTCACCTCTCACCCTTAGTGCCTTCACTAGTTCTACCATCGCATTATTGCCTTCTTTCCTTTCTCTCATTGATTTTGCTCGCTTACTATGTTTCCTTGTGATTTGGTGTAATTGTCTTCACCCCATTCAAGGAAATCCTTTAATGTTTATATTACAAGGACAACTTGCTTTAGCAATGAGATAACCATGCTCACATCTTTGACATGCCTCAACTAGGTCCCACATCATCAACACCTATGATCAAGTAAGTACATGTATCATTCTCTTACCCTCTCCCTTTTTCATTTCTTTCAATGTTTACTTTCATAGTCTAGTCATTGCTTTATTTTCATGGTAATTAGACTTACATCTTACTTCATTGTTTAGTTGTTTTGTTATTGTAGTAGTTAGATTTGTCTGTCTCCTCTTTAGACATTCTTTGTGTGACATGCATATTTGCTTCTTGATCTTTCTTATCTATATCTTATATATGTTTCATATCATATTGTCTATGACCCTAGTAGCTTTGTTTTGTGTTGATTATCAAGACATGTGAATCTTCCCATGAAAGTTGGGCATTATGATGCAACCTTTGAAGAATTCCCTTGCAATCATAGGGGGCATTAGCTTACACTACATGCAGAGGTAGTGTCTACCCTTCATTCATCATTATTTTTCCTTTGTCGATACCTTTGTTTTCTCTATATTTTATCATTTTGTTGTGTTCTCCTCCTTCCTTGCAACTCGCTAGTACCCCCTCTTATGGATAGAAACACCTACAATCAAACAATATGTAATGTATAGATTTCACATTTTATTACTCATATACCCCTACACACTAGGATTTACCATGGTGTGCCTTGCTAATGTGCTTTTTCCATGCACGACCACCCCATTGATGACATTGATATCTCTTGTTCTTCATATGATGTATTTTCTATGTTGGATTACTCTCCCTTAAGTCACCATAGGATGTCTAACATTTGAGTAGGTTGTAATATCACCTCGTGTCTTGTCTTTGGGATTTGGTTAGTGTTTTGACTCTACCAAAACCTTTGAGGCGTGCATTTGGGATTCCCTCCTAGTTGGAAGATGTTTTTTGGGAATTTGTGTCATTGATCTAGCCTACACTTAATTGAAATATTATTTGAATTCTTTGACAAATATTTTTAAGCACACTTAACGAGTTGCCCACTAAGTCAAACCTTCCTTGCACCCTTCCTCATTTCTTGGTGCCAAGTAAACAACATCTTTCATAAGGGATGTTACCACTGTCAAAACATGTAATACACTTCCAATGGAGGGCATACTTTTCCCAAAAACCAAGTTAACTTCACTTACACCTTGAAGTCATTTCCTAACCTATTTATATCACTCTCCTCTTTGAAAATTGTTTCTTGAACTCTTCAACTATTCAATCTCACTCTATTTGTCTCACATAAACACTTCTAGATCATATTTGAATCTTGATATAACACCTAAACTCCTCCATGATCTTGTGTTGTGTGTTTCCTTCATCTCTAATGCCTTGTTGATCTCTTTTCTTGTTAGGGACAAGAGACAACCTCACAGGGTATTTCTATGGGAATTCAAGAATACCCTCTATGTTTTTAAAGAGGTGGTGCTCCTCTATTTCTCACTCAGATAACAATATGTTTAGATTTATAAGAAAAAATTGTATCATTCATTACATCAACGCCTGAGAGTGAAACAGGCAAAGAACATCTTGCAAATAAGAAGAATATTTGAACACGAGGAAGGAAAAATAATTCATAAACATTTATCATATTTGTTTCCACATCGCGAAAGGACACAAAAATCCATTTGAAGCAAAACGAACAAAAAAAATGATAGCAGGAAATGGTCCTTTCAGAAAAATTTAAATGATTCAGCCACATTCATATCATAAGGATGCACAAGAAACTCAGTCTCGATATTTCACGCTAAAAAAATAGAAGTCTAAAATCACAGAAGTTATAAGCCCCCAAGATATCTCTCTGTGGGATTTCAAAAAATAAATACAAAATGAGAGTTCGAATACCAAATATAATGTATGTGTAAACTCAACACTACACAATATTTATGATATTTAAACAAGAAATAAGAAATGTGTTCACCCTAATAGGCTAGGATGGGGCTCTCATGGACCATGTATCGATCATAGGCAACCTGGAAGATAGAAGGAGATGGTTAGAAATTGGCCTTGCAAACACTAACACTAGAAAGACAAGAATTGGATGATTTGCTAACAGAGAAAAAATGTGTGAGGGTAATTATTTTCAAACAAAGTGTATACTCACATAAAGTGGAAGTAGAAGCATAATTTGTTTCTTCTCTTGCATTCTTTATATAAGATGGGAAATTATGTCTAGACAAATTGTCGTAGTCGTTTCTTTTCTATCTGGGACTAGGGAGGATTAACGTGCTTTTAATTCACCGCTAAGCCATTCTTGAATTTATTCACGTAAAAATGCTACAGTTATATCTTGTTTTACCTTGATTCTGAATAACTCATCCTTAGTGTTCTTCAATGTGTCCCATTGTTGATGCACCGTGGATGACTGGTCTTCATTATCATTCGTGAAACCGACCAGCCACCATCGTAGTTCTTCTTTTGGGACACTTTCCAGGTCGTCGAATTCCACTTCCCATGCAGCCCTTAGTGCACTGAGTTCTATTTACACATGGTCCTTATTCAATAGCATTGAGTCGTTTATTAATAAAGGGCCCTCTGGCTCCTTTATAACATCAAGGACTTTCATGAACAGTGAAATTTTATTTTCCATCAGAGAATCACATGTGGTGATAAGTTGTAGGAAAGCATCTATTCTCGCTAGCTATACCACTTGTATTTGCTTCAGCCTGCTTTTGGAAGGTAGGTCATGCTTTCGTCTCACCAGGTCATCCATAATTGATAATCTTACCATGAATGTGCTCACAATGTTCTTATAAAAAATTTCACCATTCTGCGGATCCTCTTGTAGATACTCCTTGAGGGCATAGATCCTTTCTGCTATGACACAATCTTCTACATTTATTTCCCAAGCCTCGTGCATAATGTTGAGCCTCTTATCAATATTTTCAGCTACATATCTTATGAAACCAACAAGTAGTTATGCAGCCTTGGTAACCTTGGAAGTTGATCCGACCATTTCCTCCGGGAACATTACAGCTAATGGTTCTATAAATAGTGGCTTCGAGGTCAGAGCTTCTTCCAATTCCCTTATTCTCTTCTTCAATCTCGTGTTCTCTATTTCTTGATTTGTTATTGAGTGAGCCAAAGGTTCCCCTATAGCCTAATGGACTTTGAGGACTCCTAAAGGTTTCAAACCTTTTGTTTCAACTTCAGAGCTCCATTTCTTTGTCACCTTTTAATCCTTCATCTTGACTCTCACAATGTGGAGCTTCTTGGACTATCTATCGTAGCTAGCATGGTGAAGCATGACGTATTATTCTTCAAAAATGATTGGCCCTTCTCGAGCTAACTCCTCTACTATCAATTTGCTTTCAACTAATTTCACTACAACCCATGCAGGTACGTCATTAGTTTCATCAATTTCCATGTTGGTTGTATTCAATTTCGCACCATTGGGGTCTACAAGAGATTCTCCCTCTGAGTTCCTTTTTATTTTGGGCATAGGGGGAGCAATGTGAGTGGTGTCCAATAGGTAACAAGATGGGTTATGTCCATATCGATCCCCTACGCATCCCTCGTTATTTTCCTTACCACATGCATTACCCTCCTGACTCTTGTGGCCCGAAGAGGGATTTTTGTGAGGGTGATGTATTGCGCCACCCTCAACACTGGCTATTGAACAACCCCTCTATTTGTGAGGCACCTGATTGTCTCCTTCCAAATGAGGGATTTCCATGTTGGTTGTATTCAATTCTGCACCATTGGGGTCTACAAGAGCTTCTCCCTCTGAGTTCCTTTTTATTTTAGGCATAGGGGGAGCAATGTGAGTGGTGTCCAATAGGTAACAAGATGGGTTATGTCCATCTCCATCCCCTACGCATCCCTCGTTATTTTCCTTACCACATGCATTACCCTCCTGACTCTTGTGGCCCGAAGAGGGATTTTTGTGAGGGTGATGTATTGCGCTACCCTCAACACTGGCTATTGAACAACCCCTCTATTTGTGAGGCACCTGATTGTCTCCTTCCAAATGAGGGATTTCTAATGCACCCACATTTGAACTCACCCCAGTATGTGAATCTTCTTGAACTGGTTGTTTCTTCCTCTTGAGAAAAATTGTGTTCGAGACATTTGTGTTACAAACATAAAAATGATAATAATAAATATAATAAATTGTAATAATAATTAATATCATTTAATTAAATCAAGATGCACGTACCTCCTCAACTCGTGACCATTCAATGCTATATATAAACCGTCACGAGGGTAGTGTAATCATCATCTTTATCATATTTACTCAAATATTAATATTCATTCTCAGTGAAGAATAGTTCCCATGCTACATTTTTCCACCCTACCTTCAACGGGGGAGTCTTCATTGTCATCGCCCCCTTCCGAAATTTATTGCAAAGGTGCAAGAGTGCAGGAAGGTAGAAGTGTCATTTTTGCAAGTTGCGGGTATGCAGGGTGCGATTTACATGTTGTGGGTGTGCGGGAATGTGGGTATGTGGGTTTGTAGGTCTACAGTTTCGCGGGGGTAGGGGAGTGTGGGCCTGCGGGAAATTCATTTTACGGGTTGTGGGTCGAGGGTATATCATTTTGAGGGCTAAGGAACTGTGGTTTGCAGGTATGTGGATGAAATATGTCATGTTTTTTCCTCTCACCCTGCATTGTAGAATTACGCGTGACTTGAGCGCACATGTGCAGGGTGTGGGATTTTGACAAGGGTGTGGGATTTTTCCTTCAACGGGGGAGTCTTCATTGTCATCGCCCCCTTCCGAAATTTATTGCACCATATTAAAAAATGTAGGGTAACCAATGGCAGGCATGTGTACTTGCAGAGGTGCAAGAGTGCAGGATGGCAGAAGTGTCATTTTTGTAGGTTGCGGGTATGCAAGGTGCGATTTGCATATTGTGGTTGTGCGGGAATGTGGGTATGTGGGTTTGTAGGTGTACGGTTTCGTGGGGGTAGGGGAGTGTGGGCCAGCGGGAAATTCATTTTATGGGTTATGGGTCGAGGGTAAATCATTTTGAGGTCTATGGAACTGTGGTTTGCGGGTATGTGGATGAAATCTATCAAGCTTTTGCCTCTCACCCCAGATGGTAGAATTAGGCATGACTTGAGCGCACATGCGCAGGGTGTGGGATTTTGACAAGGGTGTTACCATCCCACACCCACACTTCTAAAAGGTTCACAAGTGGGCCCTCATGAAAACAAAACGTTATGGGTAGTAGGAAAAACATATCAACATGCATCTACATGGATCTCTCTCTTCTTGTTTGGTTTCTTCTTTAAAGGCTTGTTGTGTCTTATTTTATCATATCTCTATTGCCTTTGTCCCCTCTCACACCGCGGACAAATTTTCCCTCCTACCTTGAAATATTTCACCACATCGAGGGTAAAGGAGACATCACCTTTTTAAGCATAGATTGAGTCACTATCTAGTGCTTCATTGTTTTATTATTTTATATAGTAGATCTAGTGTGTCGTGTCGCATTATATTAGAGATTGACATCAAGTTTGTTGCATAGGAAGGTGTAGCAATGTGTGTAGCCCCATTCAGGGGGAGCAAGACTATATTGGAGGTCTATCACATCACTCATCCTCAATACAATTGGCTTCAACACCTTCAATAGTGTTTTTCTGTGTTTGTTCCTTCTTTTCTGCCTCTTTGCAATTAGCTTAATTAGCTCACCAAAGAAAACCCATGAATTAACCTTAGTTTGTTGTCTTTGTTAATTTGTTATTCTTTCTTATTCATTTCAAAACCTAATTGAAAATCTCTAATTAACCTATAGTTCTAAATAACCTAATCAACTCTAAAATCCTAATTAACCTAGTGACATTCTATCTCTCTTTCTTCTCTTCCTCTTCTTATAAAGTTTTTATATTTTAACCTAAAATCAAATGACAACTCCACTCCATCCTTCATCTTTGTAATAATGTAGTGTCTCACACTACATATAGTATTTGAACCTTCCTTTGAGAAGAGCTAATCCCAACTTCTATAATAGTAACAAGTTTCGTCATTAAAAATATTTGCAAAGATTGAACCATCAATTACCTATAAAATCTCATAATATTAATCCATGGAGTTTGTTTTCATAAAAATAAAAAATAAAATATTTACAAATAATAGACTCATCAATTACCTTTTCAAATCCATACCATTAATCCGCCAAACTAAGTATAAATTAGACATACCTCTAATTTTACAATATTATATACAAAAGTATCATCTCTTTTATTTCACAATATGTTGGACCTTTAGATAGTTTGGCCTTCTCCGTGATTACTCAAAAATAAAGCATTTACCATAATGACACCCAAGTATTGTCTCGAAGTTTCCACGACAAGACATGGTCATGGGACGCCCTAACTTTATAGGAAACTCATCTCTTACAACTATACAATTTCCACAAACATACATGCTAACATGCTAAATTTGTTAAGGGAGTATCAAATTCATCTACCTAATCTTTATGTACATAATCTTTTAAATCATATTCCATACATATTCTTTTAAATAAATTTTTACTAAGAAGATCTTGTCAAATTCCATACCTAATATTGTTTCAAGAAAAGGAATGGTCATGGGATGCCCTCACTTTAAAGGTGACTCATCTCTTACGACTATACCGTTTCCATAATGATTCATTCAAAAATGTGAACATGTTAAATTTTATAAGAGTGTATCACAATTTATTTTTATTGTTTAATAAGTTTTAACTTAATATGTATTATTAGTTTTTGTTGTTACTTTAAAAGTGTTTTTACCTCGCTAAAAGAATACTATTTCTCCTAACCCCTTGATGATGTTTCGTGGACATGCATATGGCTCAATTTGGGTTGATGCTTGACCTTGGTTAAAGTTTTAGCATGGCACCCTTATTTAAGAGGTTGTTACTCTAATTAGCATGTTGACTAACCCATTCGGTGCAAACAATGGGGAGTTGGTTGTTGAATCAGTGAAGATTCCCACCTAAGAGGAGGAGCATTGGGAACTTGGAGGAGGGCACTTAGCCCTTGGAGCTTGGGACCATGTGACATATATGTTTGAGGTTGGACACTTGACTTAACAACACTTGGGTCAAGGAACATACTTCGTGGAGGTCGGTGATGGACCCAGACACATATGTTGAGGAGGAGCATTTTGTTAATGGCCACATTGATACACATAAGAGTAACATTAGGCACATGATAGGGTAAGTGGCATATGGTTAGAGGAGGATCGCCTTGCATGAGGAAACTTGGATAGCACACCACCGCCGAAGAGGGAGCATTCGACTAACACCCTGTTGGAGTGTGCACCATCTTGGAGAAGGGGCATCGAGCCCAAGATCATGACATAGAGTGGATTTCACTTTGTGGGATGGATAAACCCTAGTTTAATGTCATGTGCATCATTGTATCGTAGAGAACTTCATGCGGGATTGCTTTGTTGGTTACTTGTATGGACACATGTCCTTATTGTTGATGCATGTAGCATCAAATAGGTATTTCTGCATAGGCTTGGTGTCTAGCATGAGGAATTCGTTGAAAGCCTTCTACTCTTGAATAGTAAATTTTTTTTATTAATTAAATATTTAATTAATTGAGTTATTTAAGGAAAAATTTGAAAGTAATTAACATGTAATCTTAGCCATCAATCTCAAGTGAGGTGAAAAGTAATCACAGTCGTTAATCACTTTGGAGATTAGGGTTAGGTTATAACTCAAGATTATAAAAGCAAGCCTAGGGTAAAGGAGAAGACATTTTCACACAAAGATAACAAAGGACTTTTTCTAGTGTGGAGTCATTCGAGAGTGTAAAAGAAAAGAAATACTTTTGTTTACACTTGAGAGAGCAAAAAAGGACTTTTTCTCAAGGGTTGGATCACAAAGGACTGTGATTCAATGAGATCTTGGATAGGTGGAGAAGGAACTCCATCTAGAGATCAAATCATTGAGAAGAGAGAACAGAGGTTGTCGCAAGTGGGTTTCAGTTGAGTGAATCCAAGGGGAAGAGTTGTGTCATATGGAATTTTTTGTACAAGATTTAAGTACATGTACGTGGGCATCAGTGGAGACAGGCACGTATATGCAGGAGTGCTTAAGGATAGGTGCATACATATCCAAAAGCATGTGGATTTTGGTTGTATAGCAAATCAGATTTTGCCAGCTTTGTCTGCAATTGTATTTCTCTTAGTGAGCCACTATCTATGTTACGGGAGCCCTAATTTTAGCATAATAAAGTCATTCTCGGCACTGGTTTTCCCTCCAGGGTTTTTCCAAGGGTATCAATCCAAAAATATTGGTGTTTATGTGTGCATGATTTGGTTTCCAGTTTTTGTTTCCGCTAGATTTATTGAGTTGAATTTTTCAACAGTGAATTTTTGTTTTGTGAGTTGTTAATCTGATTTGCAGTAAGGAAACCACTAGATAACAAGATACCTAGGTGTCGGAGTAAGGGGATTTCAACACTTATTTAATGGTAGCCTCCCTCTCCTACTTGTATATATAAGGGAGGATAGAAATTGTGTATTCAATCATCATTTTGTACTCCTTTTGTACTTGTATTGGAGATGTTAGGGATCGTAAGGAATTCCTAGGAGCTAGGCGCTAGTGTTTATGAGGAAACCCTATTAGAAGATAAGTGGAAAAAGAGATGTCTTGGATAAGTTTTGTTTTATACATGTAAACCCTGGAGAATAACATGACGTTGAAGATGATGATAGTTCTTGTGGTTCTTATTGTAGCACTAGGATTTATACCCTAGTAGAAGACATGGAGAGTGGAGCTAATGCCTTGAATGTTTTTTGAGCTTTGTTCTTATGGAATGTAATGCTAGGGAAAGATCATGGAGTTCTTTTATCCTCGATGATGCATGGAGGTCTTGATGTTTGTGATGGTGCAAGACAGGAAGACCTAGGGTTTGAGGATTCAAACCCTAGGATGGACATGTATATTTGGAGGCTAGGACTAGAGTTGTCTTACCTTGTACTTATGTGATGAAAACTGGATATGTCTTGCAAACTCTGAGGAACACAATCATGCTATTATGGAGAGCTTGTGTGATACAATCTTGTTATTGAAGATGAGGAGGACTCGTCGATGTTGATGCTAGTTTGTTGGAGACATTTAGTGGTGGCCAATGTTTTACATGGTTTCCTTAGCTAGGGTTTTGGAGAGCTTAAAATATTGTACCAACGTTGTGATAAAGTTATGGTATGTATATGTATTTCATCCTTATACATATATATATGAAGTTTTCAATTTTCCAATACTTGTGGAATCGCAAATTAATTATCATCTTTTGACATTGTCTTCTAGATTTTTTGGTAATTTTTCAGCATTTATTGTTCATGTTGATTTGCCATATTAAGGGATGAAATTGTCGAGTTATTTGACAAACATTTTGAAGACAATAAATCATATTCACTAATGTAAATATGCAATAATTAAAGTGATTTCAGATCTGATTTTATGCTTGGAAAGTGTGCCCTAAGAGTTGAAATTTGTTGCCATAGGTTTGGTATCGTTATTCTTGAATTTCCCACTAGATTGGGGTTTAAGTGAATTGAAAATTTGTTTGTTGTTTTCTACTCCAATTTATATTCTGGATCAGCTCTAAGTTTGAATATTCATAGGTGTTATAGCCATAAATTTCCTTACACATGCATATATGGGTTTGGTCCTCTTACTTGCATTTTTTGTCAAAGCATCGTTGAGAAGATCTTCTTGAAAAACCATTTTTTGGAAGATGTACGTGCCCTGCACCATTAAAGCCCGCATATATATGTTTTTTGCACCACTACAACTAGCGTACATATGCATGTTGCACCATTACAACCCGTGTATGCTTGCAAAAGTTGTAAAAAATAAAAAGTTGTAAGGAATTCGCTAAAATTCACAGGCTATTGGAGGTTTCCCAAATAATCCACCTGCTATAGCCCATCACCCAACTGAATAACCATCCTTTTGGAATACAAAAGGAGGTGTTGGGATCTCATTTCTAACATAAGCATAAGAACAATGAAACTCTACCCGATTTCACTTCCCCCTCCTTGCCCAAGATATTGTCGCCTTTTGTCAATAAATTGCCTTAGCATATCCTCATGAGCCCCTTCTCACTCCATTTAAAAAATTCCCTTCCATAGAAGAGATCAGAAGGTTGAGAGAATAAGTTCATATAAGGTGCACTTGGAGCATGGTAAATAGGATCTCGGACCAGGTTCGTGGAACGGTAGCTGACTCAGATTGTAAGGTATAATATTTGTATTATGAATAAAAGAATCACATTTTCCTGTCCCAAATGATGGTGTCTTGAGTACTTTTATTGATTTATGCTTGGCATTCTAACATATATCCCTAACTTATATATGGACTAGCATGCTTGTAGTTATTTTTTTTCCTATCTTTGGATGCAAGTCATCCCTAGGAGGAGACGTGCAGTTAGTGGAACTTCCAAGTGCGAGGAGATCATCACCAGGTGTGGGATTAGAGGTATAGTAACCCGATCTCCTTTCTCTCTCCTTTCTTTATATTAGTTTTGATATGTTTGGGGTAGTATAGAGAATTTATTAGTTTTTAAATGGTTATTCGCTCTGTCTACATCTTGAACCCTAATGTAGTTAAAGGGGAGTTATTTCCTGCTAGTAGAATTGGAAACAATACTGGGGAAGCCTCTAGGGTTTTTTAGGGGATTTTGGGTTGTTTTATTGGTTTGTTTTCCTTTCAAGTTTCTTCGAGTTTTCTGAGTCAGTCAAGGGGTTCTTGTCATCTTCAGGTGCAATACCAGTTGTCCCTTCCCTGTAAGACTACCTGATCTTTTATTTTTTTCAAAAGATACAGAGGTGTACACACCATGTCTTGAGTTAGCTCGTGTACATATGCACTCTGCTCAATAAATAGCTCGAGTACATACATAGGTTGTTAATGCAACAGCCCGAGTCTCTGTTTCAAGAATTTTTTTTAAAAAGAGGGAGTTTTCCTCTTTCCTGATTGAGGTTCACACTTATTAGGGTTTCTTGGATCAGTCGAGAGTCTTTGTTTACATCCATAGCCTGGGTTTAGAGTTCAGTTTACTTGTCTTCTTGATTTTCTTGTGTTTAATTTTAAAAAGGGTTTTAAGCAAGCTATTGAATTGTAGATATGCCTTATAGGTTTCTTGATTGATTCCTTGTGATCCGCAGTGGGCTAAGGATCTATTTCAGTCTTGTTTTAGTTTTATTTTTTACCCCTTTTACTTTCTTTGAAAAAAGAAAAAGATTTATTTCAGTTTTTCTCTTTAAGGCAATTTAAAAAAAAAAAAAAACATTTCCAGTGTGGTAAAGTAGTTTGAGTTGGTTATTTGGAAAAAATGAAAAAGAGTCTATTTTTCAAGTTCTTTCTTGATTTCTTGTAGCATAAGTAGATTGTATTCAAGCGAAAGTACGTTTTAGGTTTTCTTTGCAAGATCTTGAAAAATTAGTTAAGAAAAGTTCGTTAACAAAGAGTTAGTTATAAAGATTTTTTTTCAATTTGAAGTAATTTTGCTTTTAAGTGCTTTAATTTTCTCCTATTTTCGTCTCTTTATAACATCATGAGTTTCACCACCATATCCTTGTGAGTAAATCAAGCCTTTAAAAAGAACGATTAATCTAAAATAAACTAAACTTTCTCTATTTGTAGGGTCAACCAACTAGTTTAGGGTTAGGGCCTTGAATTAGGTTTGAGAGGAAACTCTTCAAGGCCGTTAAATCAAACATTGGAGTCTGAGTTAGGGAGTGTTTAAGTCCAGTGTCATAAAATTTATCCGGGACCCCCCTCTAACACATGGGATAAACAAGAGGTCGTGTGAGCAAAGGCAACGGAGATAACCCCTCCAAAGCCGGATTGAACGTAGTGGGGAATGCATATTGAGGATCTGTCTTGGGATTACTACCGACTACATTTTCCTACAAAGCTTCGAACCTCGAATCTGTTCGAAATCCTATGTTTTCTTCCAGACCAGTTTCTCTCGATACCCTTGATAGGTTTCAGACTTTTTATCCTGCTCATTGTGATCCACCCGACTGTTGAGTGTACCCGCCTGGTGACTAACTGTGAGCCGGAAACTTAGTTGCTCATATTTAGGGGACTTACACAGGTGAATGTGGGGGTATACCATGGTACATGGGGTAGACGTCAAATCACGCTTCATAGAGTATACCCAGAGGGTGATTCCATGTTCAAGTTTCACTTACACCAATTAGTTTCTCTAGTGTTGATTGGTGTAACTATACTTCCAACTAGATATTCAACTGCTTGATTTGTCTTTTAGGAAATTTTTAGTCTGTGCTTGGTGTTTGAATGCTTGTTAAGCCTTACTATGTCGATTGATCATTTCACAAAGTGGAAGATCAAGAGTTCCGCCAGTCACAAAGTCTTTAGTACCTATCGTTGATTGCATTAGATCCACCTTCGTCACCGTTACGGCAAAGACTTAACCGATAAGGGTTGTTCGAAGCGATTGGGTCGGAGGAAACTGTTCCTAAGTCTTCTTCGCAAGGAGACTATTCGACTATGGAGGAACGTATCATCTCTGACCTTGAGCCAAAATCTCTCAGCCCAGCCAAACCTCCGATCACTGACTTGTCGGCGTCGATCTTATTTCAATTTTTCCCTCCCGAGGTGACAACTTATGAGCGTCAGCTAGTCTTGCATGCGGCATCGGAAGCAAATACTACTACTTCATCCAGGAATCCTCATACTCCCATTTCGACTATAACTACAAGGGGAATCTTACCTCCTCTCCCACCTTTGCCAGTCCAGACCACAGTGGTCTTGACTCCCTCTACTTCGGACAGTGGACTGGTACCATCATCGATGGCGACCACTACTCATTTTACTCAGAGTGCGACGGGCCCACCATTCTCATACGGAATGCCTGGATTTGATTCGAACTCAGTTCTTACCTACTCCACCTTACATACCATGGGTCTAGGGGCAAGGAGCTCGAACTCTCTCGTGCAAGGGTCCACCAAAGGTGCTTCAATCCCATTTAATGTTATCCCTTACAGTGGAGGTCATATACCTCCTTCATCCCCCTCGCTTGGTAGTGCTTTCCAGTAACCTATCAGGCCAAATTTTAATTACAACTTGTTTGGAACAGGCATTTTAGGACCTTCATCTTAAACAACAATGGTGGGATCTATGTCATTCTCTTTGTTTGGTGAGTTTGGGAACAAAGATTTTTCTTCGGCTGTTGTCTCGGCTGGGGGAAACCCTGGTTTTGGGCAAGAAAACCCCGTGCAATGTACTATCCCTACACATGGAGCGACGACTAGAGATTTCTCCACTCAGGGTCTTTGGAATCCTTGGTAGGGATCAATTCCCTCGCAAGGAATTTCAGTCGGGAGTAACGCTTTCGATGTACAATGGAACCCTGAGCAAGGTTCTGTACCCATGCTCGTCGGATCGGCTAGGGGCATCCCCTTCCAAAATCTTTGGAACACAACGTAAGGAGCAATATCTGCACAAGTTATGTCATCCAATTATGGTAGTCAACCGATGATATCCCAATAGACACAGTCTGTACGTTGGTCAATGCCACGGTTTCTACCAGAACCCTGGCCAGCAATCCAACTTTTCTTGGAAACCTGGTGTTAGTCAAACTCCAGGACCCTCTTTTCCTCTACATAGTACTCAACCTAAACTATTTTTTCTAGCAACGCTGCATTTTCCATACTTTTCTAGATTACTCAACGACCCAATTTATCACGATCTACATTGGCCCCCCATGCCAACTAAGTTGCCCTTAAATATTCTGAAATTTGAAGGCAAGCCTAGCAAAAACCCAGGTGATCATGTGAAAACCTTTCACTTATGGTGCTTGTCAAACTCACTGAGAGACAACTCCATCCAGTTGCACATGTTTCAACGCACTCTTATAGGAGGTGCTGGGAAATGGTATATTGAGCTCGATCGGTCGAGGTATTCTTACCTTAATGACTTGGTGATGGTCTTCATGAACCATTTTCAGTTACCCATGAGGTACGATGCCGGCACCGAATTGTTGGCCAACTTTGAGAAAACCAAGTTCAACCATATCTCTGATCATATCTGAGAGTGGTGGCATCGAAAGAGCTTGAATAAGGTCCAAGTCCCTCTGACGTTCTTATTGGAGTGGTTCCTGAAGTCTTTGGTGCCTTGCATATTTAAGGACGTAGCAACTTCTTAAGTTTTTTCAGAGGAGGAGGCGATAATGAGAGTGCAACAGCTTGAACTAATCTACTCTTAGTTCGACATGCTCTATGAGATTTTTCCAGATGCACCACAGTCTATTCTCGATAAGGCCAAACAAAATTTTGGACCCCATGCCAATGGTATTGTGGACTCAGCACAAGGAAATTACATCGATTTGTTGTCAAATCAATTGCAACAATTGTCGATACAAAAGATTATGTCTAGCTAGACCTCAATTTCGTTGTTCCCCCTACCCAAACATCGAGCGTACACAGTGTGCAGTCGGTGAACCCTAAGGCCAACCAGCAGCCTGAGGGAAAGAAGAAACAACGAAACAAGAAGGGTAAAGGGCACGAAAAGGATACTAACAACCCTGGCGGGGAAAAAACGGAGAAGAGGAAGTCGAAGTATCTTTGTAACCTTTGCACGGAAGACCACCCAACTCATATGTGCCCCCGACTTGTGGAAGCCCAGAAGCTATTGGCGTAGCAACAGCCTATTGTGCTGACAAACCCATTTCCACATGGGAAAAACATGGCTCAAGATTCATCATCCTCGAGCGCGGAAGGGGGCAGTCAGGGACCCCCCGCGACTACCAGTAGTAACCCGTTCGTGAATGTTTACATGATGAAATCCAAGGATAATATAGTGACCAGGGCCTGAGATTATGAAATTTTAGAATCTATCGAAAAGGGAAAATAAGCCACAAACCCACTTACTCATCTCCATATTGGGAAGACGGCAGGTGAAACGATGACACGCATCATGAAAGGTGCGTTCAGGAAATCTTATCATAATCCGAACACGAGGGTTGCCCGGAACTACTCTGTTGTGGAAGACTTGGAAAAAACCCCTTGGAAGTCTTCCAAAGTTGCCCTTCACAAAGAAAGGCTTTGTTATATTCCTTGGGATCGACAAAGACTTGTGATCTGGGAGCGATCGTTCTTGATCCAACTGACTTGAAACCTTGTCTTCCTTACCACGTTGCATTTCAGATAGTAGTGGCTTACACCACGAAATATTTTACTCAGAATATCTTTTGCACAATGGTTGACAAGGCTGCCTCGACTTGCGTGATGTTGTTGGCATGTTGGAAGGCTATTGGCCAGCTCGATTTTTCTCTGTCACCTATGTTTCTTATGGCGTTTGACGGTCGGTTGTTCAGACCACATGGAATCATTCCTTCTTTCCCTGTCCAGTTGGGAGGAAAAACCATGTGCGTCAAACTTGAAGTGGTCGATATGCCTGTCAACTACAACCTATTGTTAGGGAGGATTTGGACTTATGCAATGCATGCAGTGATTGCTACGGTTTTTTAGGTCTTGTGTTTTCCACACGAGGGATAGATTGTGACCATTGAAAAATTGTCCTTCTCTCGTCTCGACCTTTCATTGGGGACTTCCACGGTCCCGATGATTGATAATATGCAACCCGACATCGCCAACTTAGGGGTTGGTTTGTGTCCATCATTGATGGGAACTTTTGACTACCCGCCGCCTGTTGGTGATGTCAAGCTTATATTGGTTGTCCCCAACCAGCCTAGGGCTGCAATCTTTCAAGTGTCATCGTTTCGAATGAACTACTTTCACGATCCATGGACTCTTCCTTCCCCATCAGCTTCGATGGAAGGGACAGGGCATCATAGAATGGCCATGCCCTTGTCCACCGTTGAGGTTAAGTACAACATTGTTCAGCAAACTTTGGCCAACCTCGATCTGACTCGCCACGGGAGTTAGATCCATTCTTCGAGCCTATCTGGGCTCAAGGTTCTCTTGCCACTACAGATCCTTTAGACCTGGTCTTTCCCTCTAACGAGGTGATTCTTGAGGCATTGACTGGTCCAGACATACCCTGGTATGATCTTCATCATAGATCTTACTTTCTTCCAAAGTTAAGGAGAATAGAGACGGGCGAATTTGTTTCGACCATGAATGGAGATAGGTCTTGTCCTATTAATCCTATGGCTACGCACGTAGTTTATGTCGAGGGTAATATGGCGAGTAACACTACAACAATTCCCATAGATATATCTAAAACCCCTAACGTTGTGGAGAATGTCTTTGTCAGAGCAGATTGCTCCCCTGAAGAGTTTCAAATTTATACTGAGTTATTTAAGGAATTTTGCGACGTCTTTTCCTAGTCTTATGAGGAAATGTCAGGCATTGATCTAAGAATTATCGAACATGAAATAACGACTTACCCTAATTCAAATTCATCTCGATAGAAGCTTCGTCTG
This sequence comes from Picea glauca, assembly GCA_000966675.3. NCBI lineage: Eukaryota > Viridiplantae > Streptophyta > Pinopsida > Pinales > Pinaceae > Picea > Picea glauca. Next base: position 114,691 of record JZKD02S1677185.1, on the reverse strand, counting down.
ATGAATCCTTGAAAAGTGGCAGCAATTAAGGCTAAAGTAGAAAAACCACTTAAAGTCGGTTTTATCTACCCTGTACAGTTGACGGAATGGGTGTCAAACCCGGTTACGGTTAACAAGAAATAGGGTATGATTCGTGTGTGCATGGACTTCCGTGATTTGAACAAGGTCTGTCTGAAAGATAATTTCCCCACCCTAGTCATCGATCAGATTGTGGATGAATGTGCTGGATGCGAGGTCTTTTCATTCATGGATGGTTTCTCAGGATATAACCAGATTCAGATCAAACCCGAAAACCATCATAAAACAGCTTTTATCTGTCCTTGGGGCACGTTCACCTATAGTAAGATGTCTTTTGGCCAGAAGAATGTTGGAGCCACTTTTCAGCGAGCCATGTCGTTTGATTTTCACAACCTTAGACATATAATCGAGGCATATCTTGATGATCTAGCTCGAGATCTTGCAAGAGATCTGATCATCCCGCTCATCTTCCACTAATCTTTGACAGATTTTGCTACTATCGAATTCACTTGAATCCTAACAAGTGCATTTTTTGTGTGACGTCGGGTCGCCTCTTAGGTTTCATTGTTTCAACAACGGGGATCATGGTCGATCCTCTCAAGGTTGAGGGAATAGTTCAGTTGCCTCCCCTGTGCACAATACCCCAGCTTCAGATCTTACAGGGGAAAGCGCAATTTCTTTGATGTTTTATCGCAAATTACATCGAGATCACTAAATATTTTATGCATCTCTTGAAAAAGGGAGTCCCATTCTGTTGGGATGAAGCTTCTCAGTGCTCTTTTGAAGCGTTGAAACATGCCTTGACGTTCTCTCCGCTGCTCCAGCCTCCAGATTATAACATAGATTTCTTATTGTATTTGGTTGCTGCAGAAATGACCATCGTCATGGTCTTGGTTCAAGAGGATGATCTGCTCAAAGAGCATGTGATATATTACCTTAGTCGATGCCTGGTTGGGCTAGAACTCAACTACTCTCATGTTGATAAGATTGCTTTGGCAGAAGTGCATGATGTCCAGTGGTTTCATTACTACATTTTTCTTCGCAAGACCACCGTCATCGTCGTTGTGAACCCTTTCCAATATGTGTTAACATGAAGGATCATTGGCGGAAACATCAGTAGATGGATTGTAATCCTCCAGGAATTTGACTTGGATTTTTTTTTCGCGAAATCTAAAAAGTCATTAGTCTTTGCTGAACTTATTTCGGAACTTCTGGTCGAATCTAGTGATATCATGCCCGAAGAATCGCCTATCACAAGAGATATTTTTCTAATCGCATCTTTGGACCCCTGGTATGGAGATATACTAGTCTCTATCCATACTTTGAAGTGCCTCACTTCTGCTTCCCATGATGAGCATCAACGAATTATCCATCAGGGACGAAACTATCTCATACTCGATGACATTTTGTATCATCGAGGTGTAGATTGCATTCTTCATCGGTTTCTTATCCATGAAGAAGCAGATCTTGTTTTGAACGACTATCACATTGTAGCATGTGGTGGTCATTTGTCTAGGTTGGAAACAACCCAAAATATTCTACGTGTCAGTTACTTCCGGCCCTCATTAATCAAGGATTACATTGAGGCGATCAAGAAGTGCCACCCGTGTCAAATATTCTCTCGGAATATACGGGCACGTCTTCCTCTTATGTTTCCTATCATTTTTGTTGGTCCTTTCACAAAGTGGGGGATTGATTTCACTACATGTCCCTCGGCCTCAGCCAGAGGGCATCGTTAAATCATCGTACTAGTAGACTACTTCAAAAAGTGGGAAGAGGCTATGCCAACATTTAATAATGATGTGAAACAACAACTCTTATCATTTTTAATCACATAGTAGCAAGGTTCGGCGTCCCGAAGGATATTGTCACTGACCATGGCAGACACTTACAAAAAAAAATGATGTCTGAATTAACATCAAAGCTTGGGTTCAGGAGCATTCATCACCTTATTACCCATAAGAGAATGGTTAGGTTGAAGCTGTGAATAAGTCTCTCAACACTATTCTTCAGCGGACGATCAATTTTTCCAAGTCAAATTGACATTTGATGGTGTACTCAGTATTGTGGGCCTACCGAATGTCTATAAATACTACCACTGGTTTCTCACATTTTCAACTCGTTTACGAGCTGGAAGCAGTCTTATCTATTGAGTGTTAGATCCCTTCTTTAAAGTTGGTAGTGGAACTACTGCCGAACACTTCACCGCTTGAGGAATCAAGAAAAAGATACCCTGGGGGAAGGCAAGTTCAAACCCATGTGGTTCGGACCATTCATTATGAAAGAGGTTTTAAAGAAGGGCACTTACCGTCTGGTTGACTTTGAAGGAAATTCCTTGGTGGATCCTAGAAATGGGCTCTACCTCAAGAAGTATTACTCTTAGGTTGGTCACTTGGGTGACTTCTTGTACATATGTATAGTTTCTTATACAGTTTTTATCTTTTTGTTTTGTGGACGTGTAGTTATTTATGTCTTATTTTTCACTATGGAAGATGTCAAGTGAATTGGAGGTGTATTTTGGGTTCGTAGATGGCGCTAGCCAACGCACTCGGAGCCTTGCTTCCGCAGCTTGGGTGATTTTCACACCTGGAGGCTAGTTGCTATCTTCCGAAGGTATTTGTCTAGGTAACGCCACAAACAATGTCGTCGAGTACAATGCAGTGATAGAGTTTCTTTGTGACGCCTTGTCGCGTGGTATTTCACACCTCTGAGTCTACCTAGATTCTCAATTGGTTGTGTCCCAATTAAATGGAGTTTACCACATTTATGATCCTACTTTGCACCGACGTTTCCTTAGGGTACGTCTCTTAGAATGTTACTTTGATTACATTACGTATATCCATGTTCCTAGGAGATTTAATCACATGACAGATACTCTAGCTAATCACATATTAGATTGGCATGTTGCACACACATAGAAAGAGAAGCACACACATACACATGTACATACATTTGTAAAAATTGTGGTCCATAAGACAAATAATATATATATATATATATATATATATATATATCAAAAGTGTTACGAGTACATAGGTGGGCGCGAACGCCTCAAAACTAAGGTTTAGTATACATCGTTGGGCTTATGCCCTCAAAACATACATGTACAATGGTGCCCTCGGCACATATAGAGTCTAGCCTATCTAATATCAGGGCCTATTGGCCCTACCATAATGCACCACGGTGTTGGCCAAATGCCGAAAAAGATGGAGGAGATCCTCGATCTCAGCCATAGATATTGTGCAAGTGAGAAAAGTAAAGTTGTACTCCACTCGTCTCAAAACCCTCTCAGCCTCTATGGTTGGAGGTCCCCTGCGGCTTTTGTTCCCTTGGCTGCTACTGGTGCTTCCTCTGGTCGAGGACGTCGTCGAGTCCTCAAGAATTCTGTTAGCCGCACGGGTCCCACATATGTACATAGTAGATACATTAAAGTCAGTACTCTACACACATATAAAAATGATATATATAAAAGCAATTAAAAATTAAATAACATCAAAAAACAAGTTACAATCTCTCCTCGCTCCTCTCTGGGAGGTATGGGCATGTTTGGGTCCCTAACAAAGTTGATTCTGGCATAGGGGTAGTCCTCTATCGTCGGAATCTGTCGTTCCCACCAGTCGAAAAATGTTTCTTCGAAGGCCTCTATGGTCCTACCTCCCCCCTATCATGGTAGCAATGTTGCCCATCTAAATACCGCTGGGAAGGAGGCCACATGCCCCCGCACAGTCTCTCTAGGACTAATACTGGGAACCCTCTCGAAGAAAAAGGAACACTGAATAGTGTTGAACCCAAAGTTCTTTTTGTTGTGTTGTTGACACTCTGTTAGTTGTCTCTTCATGCATGTAAGCATGGTCGTGCTCCAGTCAAATATATGGGCCTCCTAGCACTGAATAGCACAGTGCATGTGTGCCCGGGAAGCCTGGTGTAGGGTCGCGGATCTAGTAATCTTCCCAATCAGTAGTAAGATCACTCACAGATTCAAGATCATGATATTGTGAATCGACACCTGAGAACCTACCTTCTCAGTGTCGATCTCAGAGTACATCCAGATGTAGTCCTCGATGTTGAAAGGCAGAAGGGGAAATGTTTGTAGATTTATTGGTTCCCCTCTCCTCGAGAGGCCATTCAAGAAGTAGATATCCTCAGTCGTTGGAGTCAATGATTGTCCCTCTAGCATGAATGCCTCTGCATCCATGTGCCAATAATCAAGATGGGTGTTCAGTAGCTTGAGTTGGGCCTCATAAAAGGACACTAGAATAACTTGGATATCCCACATTGTTTCAATGTGTAGTAGCCGAATAATTTAACATCAATTAATTACACAAACATAACAATAACTTCTACTTGATTTCATAAAATTCAATAATTCCTTTTAATTTAGCACATACGCATGTTAAATTTATCAACGAATATTAATTTTATAACAGAATAAAACAAATACGTAAATTTAAAATACCTTGGTATGATGTTAACCCTCCGCTTCCACTTGCCTTGTTGACCTTCCTGCTGCTGCCTTGCCCAGCTTGAAGCCACGGACTAACTCTGCACAAAACCGAGTTTCCACCCTGCCAACTAGGACAACTACCTAGCTCCAGGATACCATATGGATATCCTGGCCCCCGTGCCCAAAACCCCCATCAAACCGGTGCCCCCTGTACTAATCCTCCCGACTACAGAACTCGAACTCTCCTCCCTCCAAATCCAAGAGAAAAACCCCTTACAATAAAATCCCCCGTAGAATTATAATCCCTTCCTTCGTAACCTCCTCCGCTCATATCCTGCTTCACCGCCCTTTCTCCTCATTTATTTCCTTATCCCTGCATTCATTCTCTTATCCACACAGTTAATGCCCCTTATCCAATTATTCATGTTCCTTATCCATTTATTAATGCCCCTTATCCCCTCTGTATACGTAATCTTTAATTTAACAATATAATTTATTAACCCCCTTTAATTCTTTACTTAATTAATTAATGACTCAATTAATAATTAATTAATCCTTGACAGTCATGAACAAGTAATTAATAATAATTAATTAGTTAATGTTATTTAAGAAATAATTATTGTTTAGCTAACTTTTAGGACAGTTAGATTATTACATTAATTATAATTAATAATCCTATACATTTATTTAAGCAGGGTCGTTACACATTGCAACGATGGTGGAAGGGTCCTCTTCGACCAAGATGTCTATATCCTTGTGTTACCTCTCCCTCCAGTGGACATACAACCTGTTCCATGGAAAATTGAAGGGAGTTAGCTCTTGCTTTTCAATTTTTTCCAATCTTTTGAGGGTGTACGCGGGTTGTTTTGGCCTTAGTCGCGTATGTACGTGGGTAGAGTGTTTTATGCCTAAGTACATACGCGGGTTGTCCTTGGACAGTCCACGTACGCGCAGGGATACTCTTTTTAGGAGATCGTGCCCCCTCCAAAACCAAAATTAAATGCATAATGAAGTATTGAAGTGCAAGAGGGATGAATTTGTACTTACTTGGTCCAAGCGAAAGTTTGTTTCATCCACTAAAGATATCGGAATCAACTTCTTTAGCAAAGGGCCTTTTTCTCCTTTTGGTCAATTTTCAAAATGCAATGGTGAAAATCAGTTGTCAACTTCTATTTATAGACCTTTTTTGGCCCTTTTTTCCACCTTTTTGACCCCCTTTGTCATTTTTCCTGACTTGGAAAATACTTGTTTCCAACTCCGAGTTTCTTATTGGATGTTATGGTACTCTTTTCCTTTTCGTTTGGTAAAATTTTAGGGGATGGGTCACTTTTTGGTATCGATTGGTAAAAGTCGTTTTTTCCAACTTTTGCATATAAGTTAGGATTTCATATCCACTTTCTGCATCTCATTTTCTTTTCCAATTTTCCATTGGATCGACCCCGCCTAAGTGCGACACGGAACCTTCATTGCTGCTCTAGAAGTGTCGTAATTAGGTGGTAGATCCTACCTTTACATGGATGCCCTAGGTAGATCCTTGTTGAATTTTGGCATCCATGATGTTAGTAATGACTATAGGCTCGGGAGTCCTTGTTAGTCATGTCATGATTACGAGATTGAGCCTCATTCATCTGATGCACCATCACTCTTGGCCTCAGCCTCCGGACTCCCAAATGAGCATGTGTTGTTGTCTTTCAATCTCGCTTCATAATTCGAAAGCAACATCTGACGAAATTGTATTTATTCTTTTCAATCTTGTCTGGATTAAATGAGAAAAGTAGCCCTCTGGAGTCTTCCTTAATCCCTTTTCAAACTCTATAAACATGAAAATATTGTCGAGCGATCATGTTTCCCTTCACGCTTGCCAAACTCAAATTTGAAGGCACATCTGTCCAGCGGTAATTTATCCCTTTTTAGTTTCGGACGGTCAATTTCACGAATAAAGGTATGCTCTAGGAACTTTGGTTCACTAGAAGAGTATTATTAGGTGTAAGTTTAACCATTTTTCAGGCCTGAGGGACTAAATCTTTGAAAAAGGAACATTCTCCTTGGTTTTGGTTTATCACCTTTTTCGGGCCTTGGAGATTACTTATGAAAAAGGAACCCCCATGAAGTCCATAATTAAGCTCTTTTCGGACTCCCTTAAATTGAAAAGATCGTCAAGTGACCTTGTTCCTTCACACTCATTAAATTGGTCCAGAAGAGCATCTACTGGCATGAGTTTAACCCTTTTTCCAGCCTATAGATTATAGCGGAAAAAGGTACGCAACGGGAGATTCATCTCATCGAGAGAGTTCTCCTCAGTAACGTTTATACTTTTTTGGGCTAAGGAGACTAAACTTAGAAAAAGGTTGTGAGTCCATATTTAATCTCTTTTCAGACTCCTTAAAATTAAAAATATTTCTGAGTGATCTTGTCTTTGTCACACTCGTTAAAATGGTTTTGAATAGTCGTTTTTTCGGTGCAAGTTTACCCCTTTTTCGAACCGACTAGAATATCTCCGAAAAAGGTACTCCCTGGAGTCTTCTTTTACATTTTTTCAGACTCTCTAAACGTGAAAAAACTACCAATATTACCTTCTCTGGGCTCATAAAAATTATATAGAAGGGGTCTCGTCGTGTCTTGCTTAATCACATTTGCATCTATGCGTCTTTGGTCTAATGTTGGCTCCATGTTTCTCTCAACTGAACCTTTGAAGCATGCCTTATACGCAAACCTTGTATCACTTCTTTCCTCTGCGACCTGACACCTTGACCCATGGAGGAATTTTTCCCAAGTGTCCTTTTCCTGCACATGTCCCTTACTTTGAGCATTAGTATGTTCCTTGCATTTGGAACTAGTATGCTTGCTTGCGACACCCATTCCTCCTTTGTAACATAGAATTCTTTTATTCGTTTTCAAGCTCTTAAAAAATTGAAAAAGAAAAAAAAAATCAAATATCCCAAAAAGAGGGGACGGGAAATACGTATTCTTTTTCAGTAGCACAAAGAGTTTGAGTAGCACAAAGAGTCACCCTTGGAAAAAGCACATCCTTTCATTTGTTCTTCAATCATTAGGATCTAGTATGACCTTAAGAAGTTGTTCTCACTACATAGAGTTGTGTCCTCCTCCGTTTGGTTACTCTTCCAAACACATGGAGAGTTTGTGTTGCCTCTAGCATCGTAAGCTTGTGTCAATGTCATGCTACCTAAGTCTGATCATCTTTCGTGCTTTTTTCCAAGGGAAGTTTCACCCAACCTGAGTCGGCCTTTCTGCAGTTTGTCTCTTGACCTCATGAGTCGGTCATCCCAAGAGTCCAGTCAAGTCCTGATTCAAAATCGACGAATTTCGTTGCTCGATCATCGAGATCCTCATGTCTTTTCCCGACAAGCCATCGAAAACCTTAGGGTATTGAATTCATACACTCCCATTGTACTCCTACCTAAGTTTTGAAGATCTTGAAGTTGTTGCTCGAGCTCTGAAAGCCTCATCTCCAGCCATCGGGTGTTACTAGCTTCTTGAAGATGGATACTCTACTTGTATATCTTAGACTGATTTTGAGATGTAGATCCGTTGTGTATTGCTCACGACTACACTTTATATATTTATATTACATGGATCTATAGTGTATTTTATTGGAAGCCATGATCTATTTCATCTCGAGCATGGGTATGCCCACCTCAGAGAAACAATTGTTGTTTTGCAGATGGCACCTCTCGAACTCTGGTCCTAGGCTCACTCGATTTGGTACATTGGTGAAGATATTGTAATGTATTTCGTCCATCATTTACTCTTCTGACCTCACACATTAGGGGGCATATGTTATAGCCCTAAATTTCCCTGCTTATGCATATATGGATTTGGCCCTCTTACTTGCATTTTTTTCCAAAGCACTGTTGAAAATCTCTTCTTAAAAAACATTTTTTTGGAAGATGTGTGTGCCCTGCACCATTACATCCTGCATACATACGCTTGTTGCACCACTACAGCTATCATACATATGCATGTTGCACCATTACAACCCGCATATGCTTGCAAAAGTTGCAAGGAATTTGTTGAAATTCACGGGCTATTGGAGGTTTCCCAACTAATACACCTACTTTAGCCCGTCACCCAACCAAATAACCATCCTTTTGGCATATAAAAGGAGGTATATGGGTCTCATTTCTAACATAAGCATAAGAACAGTGAAACACTGCCTGATTTCACTTACCCCTCCTTGCCCAAGATATTGTTTCCTATTCCACACACATGGGTAGGAAAAATCGTTTCCACGCCCAAATTACGAGGGAAGGGGGAATTTCCACACATTCAATATTGACCCCCCCAGATGAGCATAAAGGAAACCACAACAGCTTAAGGTGGACGCTTGTAGTCATCCATGTGGATGAAAGTAACCGTAGGCACACCAGGTGACATGCGCCACACATGGACCACTCCTCCCGAGATAATACGGTGGCCATCATTTCGAACAAAGCAAAATCCTTATTTCGCATGGGAAATTCAGACTCTCTGCTTCATCTATGTGGAATTGCAGTATGGGACTCTCTCTTCCCACATCATAGCATCTCCCCTGTCGTCAGCCTCACCTCCACTCTCCCCTCCATGGCGTCATCTGGTACAATTTGCAGTACGTTTTGGTTGAATCATCCCACGAACCCGCAGGAAAGTGCGTCATTCCCTCCTTCAAAAATCATGCAGCAGTCATTGTCCAGTGTGTGGCTCCTGTGGGAAATCCCTTCCACTCATTTTCTCTATCAGTTCCAGCTATTATTTAATCTATCTCTCTTGCCACCTTCGCAATATTCCAGGATTATGTTACGAGTAATCTGGGTCTCTCCTTGCTCTGAGTCATTGGTCCTCAAGTCTCCCTTTCCTCCCCTTTTCAGAGCCTGTTGTGGCCTCACACTTCTCCACGGCCCCCTAAATTACTCTTATCGTAACACTCAAAACTTTTGCGCTCCCCGGTTTTCCACCTCACCCCCTGTCACTCGGTTATTTAGCCGACCTCTCGAGTCTCTACAAGTTGTTCCCTCGTTTCCACAGGCCTGCCTCTCCCTCTGTCTGAATCCTCTTCTCGACACCATGCAGAACCCACAAGAGTCGGACAGGTCTAGACACTCTTTGGGCAACAGCGAAATGCAGCAAGCAACGGTTTCTTAGGAAGACTCGGGCAGTTATCACGAGGATGAATGGGAGGTTGAGTGTGGTGGGTGCAGCATCCTAAGAGTGCAAATGGGAGCGATGAGCGCCAATAGGGCCTTCGAGATGGAGACCTTATCTCAGCACCACTTTCTGACAGGCAAGCTTCAATACGAAAGCGATGCCCAACGAAGTCAAATTGAAACCAACCATCTATAGATTGAAACACTACAACAAAGACTAGACTAGCTTGATGAATCACATCCTCCTATAAGTAACTCGGATGATCAGCAAGGCTACTCAAGGAACGTCCAGTCAAACTCGATCAACCAAGTGCCAGACCTGAATGAACCCCTCCCAGAATTTAGGGAGAACATGCAGCAAACCAAGGTGGAGAAGGGTAATTAAGCTCAAATCTTTGTATGTATTGCCGAATTGTTTTTTTCAGTGGCTCCTACTATCAAATTTTTCTAGAAAACTCTGCATACCGAAATTTTGTAAACCAAGGGGGATGCAACTTACTATATGACAATCCCCATTTTTGTAATCAGACCTCTTCGAGAGGAATTTTGACACAGTCTTTCAGGACACTTTTTTTGTAACACCAGTGGATTTATCCACACCAGTTAATATAATTTTCCCAGTTCTTGTTAAAAAAAAAAAAAATATTGTTGCCTTTTGTGAGAAAATTGCCTCGGCATATCCTCACCAGCCCCTTCTCCCTCCATTTAACCCATTCTCTTCCACAGAAGAGATCATAAGGTTGAGAGAATAATTTCATATAAGGTGCACTTGGAGCATGGTAAAGAGGAGCCCGGACCAAGTTCGCGGAATGGTATCCAACTCAAATTGTAAGGTATAATCTTTGTATTATGAATAAAAAAATCACATTTTCCTATCCCAAATGATGGTGTCTTGAGTACTTTTATTTATTTATGCTTGACATTCTAACATCTAACCCTAACTTATATACAGAATAGCATGCTTGTAGTTCTTTGTTTGCCTATATTTGGATGCAGGTCAGCCCTAGGAGGAGACGTGCAGTCAGTGGAACTTCCAAGCGTGAGGAGATCATCACTAGACGTGGGATTAGAAGTATAGTTACTTGATCTCCTTTCTCTTTTCTTTCTTTATATTGGTTTTGGTATGTTTGGGGTAGTATAGAGAATTGATTAGATTTTAAACGGTTATTCGCTCTGTCTACATCTTGAACCCTGGTTTAGTTAAAGGGGGGTTATTTCCCACTAGCAATAGGGTTTGGATCCGAGAAACCTCTAGTGTGAAGTGAAATTTCAAAATTTTATTAAAAGTCAAAATTCTGAATTTTCTACATGGTATCAAATCTTTTATGGCTAATATCTCTCTCTTGATGAAGAGGGAATCGATATTTCAATTGTTGGACCTAGTAGAGGTTGTTGCTTCATGAAGCCCTAGTGTGCTTGAGATGAACATTTGCACCTGTCATAGGTTTTAATGGGTTGAAACTCTAGTTTCTCTTGTGATGAGAGATGATGGATCGACAACATTGATGGTTGTTATAGATGTATTTTCAGTAGGTGTAATTCCTAGGAGGACCTATGATAGGTGGTTGATTTGTTCCATGGGTTTCCAATATGTTTTCACCTATGATAGATGGTAGATCTATGTGATTATTGGATAGTAAGATTTTATTTTCAGTAGGTGAAATGCCCAGTAGGACTTATAATAGGTGGTTGGTTTGTTCCAATGGATACCAATGTGTTTTAGTTCATTTATGGATGGAAAGGATTTATTTTCAATGGGTGAGATGCCCAAGAGGACTTAGGATAGGTGGTTGATTTGTTTCAATAGATGCTAGTGTTTCTTCCATTGTGATAGGCAGATGATCTTCTTCATTGATCATTGCGATGTGGTCTATGTTTCAATGGGTGTGATACCTAGGAGGACCTATTATAGGTGGTTGATTTGTCGCTATATATACTAGTATTTGGAGTGGATTGATGCATATGATAGGCATTCTTGAGTATTTGATTATTTGTTTGTTTTTGGAGCCCAAGATAGGTTTATTCATTCTGTGATGGATTGATGATTATCCATTGATCTGTTTTTGTTGAGTAGTGATGGAAACCTTGCTTAGCTTCAATGATTGCTACAGATGGAGGGAGCTTCCTTCGTTATCCCTTGGGGAAATTATTGGTTGTACACCATGCATTGTTGTGGAGATATTGATCATGGATATTAGAGCCAGTGTGATGCTAAGTTATTGGTGATCTTGTGTATCCAAACCTATAGTAGTGGAATCAATGATTGATTCTAAGCTTGCAGTGGTTGGGGATAGTCATGAATATTAGGGACAGGATTGTTGTATTCTCTAAGCTAAATGGAGTTGACCATGATGTTACTCTTACTTCAACATTCTCTCAAATAGAGGGATTTGATCGTAATGAATTTTTTTCTTTAGTTGTTGCTAATTTTAAGGTGCATTAGATGGATTTTCATGTTCATATTTGATAGTGACTCTTTTGTTGTTATTGTCTTTTTCCCTTGAGTTTGATATTTCAAAATTGATGAGTTGAGATGTATGTAGATTTCATATTGTGTTTTCATGGATTTGATTCACTTGTGTTGGTCTCATATGGAGATGTGATTATCTTTCCAGGATGTTTTAAGTAGCACTTGATGTGGTGTCAGAGGATTTTGGCCCATGATGATGACTTTATGGATGTTGGAGTTTTTGAAAATTTATTGTTGATGTCTTCCTTATCCCGGAGTGATTTCAAAGTTCAACTTGGAGCATTGATCCAATGTTATGTTCCTTTAATTTCATAGTCAGACGTTATTCTTTTCGAACCCCTAGCAAAGGGAAAGAGAGATTAGCTTGGTTTGGTGGTGTAAACCAAGTTACGTTGTATTATTTATGCATGTTCACCATCCAAAGGCCAAGTCGAAGANTAATTTTAGGTGGATGTTTGACCTTGGTTAGAGTGTTGGCATGGCATCCTTACATAGGAGGTTGTTACCTTAATCAATATGTTGACTAACCCATATGATGCACACAATGGGGGAGTTGGTTTCTTAATCAATGGAGCTTCCTACCTAGGAGGAATGCACTTATCCCTTAGAGCTTGGGACCATGTGATATATACCTTGGAGGTTGGATACTTGACTTGAGGACACTTGGGTCAAGGAGCATATTTTATGGAGGTGGGTGATGGACTCAAACACATATGTTGAAGAGAAGCATTGGAACTTAGTGACCACATTGATACACATGAGAGTAACATTGGGAAAATAAGTGGGCATGTGGCACACAGTTAGAGGAGAACCACCTTGCATGAGGAAACTTGAACAGTGGACCACCATGGAAGATGGAGCATTGAATTGCTACCTTGTTGGAGTGTGCACCATATTAAAGGAGGGGTGTTGAGCCCAATATCCTGACTTGGAAGGAATGTCACTTTGGGGGGTGGACAAACCCTAGTTTGACACATGTGCATCCTTGTATTGTAGAGCACTCCATGTGGGGTTTCCTTGTTGTATACTTGCATGAACATGTCCTTATTTTATGTTAGCTTATTTCTCCTACTTGTATATATAAGAGAGGAGAGAGATTTTATGTTCATTCATCATTTTTGTACTCTTCTTTGTACTTGTCTTGGAAACGTTAGGAATCATGATAAATCCCTAGGAGCTAGGAGTTAGGGTCCATGAGAAGATAAGGAGAAAGAGAGACGTCTCAGTGGTTATTAGAGAGATTGTGCTTATGTGGTGCTAGGGTTTTCTCTTGTGATGATTAAGATTTGTTATATACATGCAAACCCTAGAAAAGAACATGATATTGAATATAATGATGGTTCTTGTAGTTCTTATTGTAGCTCTAGGGTTTATATCCTAGTAGAAGACATGGAGGGTGGAGCTCACTCCTTACATGTTTGATAGGGAAATATCATGGATTTATTGTATTCTTGATGATCCATGAAGGTTTTTATGCATGTGATGATACAAGAGTGGAAGACCTAAGGTTTAAGGATCCAAACCCTAGGGTGGGCATGTAGATTTGGAGGCTAGCACTAGAGTTGTCTTGCCATGTACTTGTGTGATGCAACATGGCTAAGGTTTGCAAACCTTAAGGAAGAAAATGGTGTTAGTGTGGATAGATTGTGTGATACAAGTTTCTTGTTGAAGTTGTAACATACCTTCTAATACATTGAGGTGTTATTAATTGAACAACTAACTTGTGAACTAAATTCATTGTAGTTAATTTAGATTTCTACATACAAAAATATAAATTATGAAAAAACATTATTATTCCCTCCTAATAGAATAATTTAAATCATAATTTTAGCTACAACTCATTCAATTGAAGGATAAAATTAAGCAATTAAGTTGAAACTAGTTAATTAATGTAATAAACTAGGAATTAGTAAAATACCTATAACATTGTTCAATCTAGCAGTCTAGCTCCTTACTGTGTTGGTCAAGGGTTGGTCAAGTGTTGCTCAAACTAGCTCAAGGAAACTTGGGTTTCCTAATCCTCCATGCCTATATATCTAACAACCACAACACAACCACATCTCCCAATCACCAAGCTCAAGGTACTCAAATATCCAATCACAAAGATCAAGGTACACAAAAGAAAAAACTAGTTTTCCCCTCTTATTCATTCTCTTTCCCCCAAATAACACAACCCCCTTTCCTTCTCCAAAGTCCCCCTTTATGCCCCTCCTTCCCCCACCACCTTCATCACCTCTCCCCAAAAGTCGTAGGAAGGTCAAAATATATTAAAATATTCCACCCACCTACCCACATTAATAAACCTAACATGTTATCAAATCAATTAAATTAAATTAATATTAGCATGTTACAAAATCCAAGTCCTACCAAATGCAATCAATTTTTAAATGAAATCAAATTTCCTCTTTTAATAAAATAAAGAAATTTCGTACCGAAATATAACAAATCCAAATAAAGCTAAATCATAATCAAATAATTTTATCTTTTACTACACCCATCATGCATAAACCATTAATAATATTATTATAATAGCTAATATATTTTGAATGACACTAGTATACACACATAATGTATGTATGTGTAGCTAACACATACATAGTTTGTGCATGTACTAATGATAACAATCGTCAACTTTAATGCATAGTTCCTATGTGATATCATTCAAGCATGCAAGACAGTTGTGATCCTGTAAACACAACAGCAAAAATCTAACTAAGTCAAATAATCCAATATTAATTGAACATTAGTCCAAGATCATCACAAATTAATTAAGCAAACATTAAAATACAAAAAATAACTAAGTTTTCATTTCTAATTCTCGACAACATCCTTGACTACTCTAAATCGCCCTTCCTCCCTAACTTACTTCCATCTTCCACGTCATATCATTTCCTCTGTTGGAATACATTGGGGTGTCAACTACATTGCCTAACCC
>JZKD02S1677185.1:81214-99673 GCA_000966675.3 Picea glauca | reverse complement strand
TATTCATGTTGATGCTCGATAACTTTCTAACAGTGCTACACACCTGTATTCTGGATGAGGTCTTCCAACAACTCACATAAACCTGTGGCATTTTTGACATGTGCAGATGCATCAACAAATT
Organism: Picea glauca; assembly: GCA_000966675.3. Lineage (NCBI taxonomy): Eukaryota > Viridiplantae > Streptophyta > Pinopsida > Pinales > Pinaceae > Picea > Picea glauca. The sequence goes on along the minus strand of JZKD02S1677185.1, from coordinate 99,552 downwards.
TAACAAACATTGTCCTTTTATGACAATTAACTAGAAAATTTAGGAGGGTCCGTCCGTTGCCATCCGGGCAGCAATCAGATATATCATATAACTATGCATCCAGTGGTTTCCAACAATATAATATTTCTGTTTGCATCTCTCTGTAGATATAATAATATTGAAGAACTGTTTGCGTCTAGCTGTAGATCTCCAATATATTAATATTCCTAATCAAAAGACATTGTCAATCAGGTTCCCCTTTAATGTTAAGATGTGTTCATTGTTAGTGAGTTTTGCATTATATAAGAGATCCGCTTTTACATTTCCTCCAAACATATAGAATATGCTTTGTTGCTAATCAGCTTGATATTTGTAGATAATTGTTAAATTTCCTCAAAACTAGGATATGCTTTATTTCTATCTGGCTTGATATTCGTAAGGTTAATTGATAATTTTATATTTACCTATTCAAGAGTCAAATCATAAAAAGCAGATAAATATGCCTCAATATTCGTGTTTGGCAAGAGTCTATGCAGGCTTTACTACTGGTCGATGCATGTTTACCAGTTAGCCCTCAATTTTGAAGCTGCCGGAAAATGCACTAAGCAGTACTCGATATTATTTGTTAGCTTAGTTGTACAAGTGTTCTGTACTTGGGTTGGTTCATAACAATGTGGTTTTCCTGGGTTGTATTGTTTCATTTCTGTGACTCTAGTTACAATGTTGCTCTTATCTCTATCAGCTAACACGACTGTTTGATGTCAATACCTGCTACTAGCTTTAATATATGCAATTTTCTGATGTGGAAATTAATTGATTTTGCAGTTTCCATGTATTGGATGAAGCTGAGAGATCTTTGCATGATGCACTGTGTGTGCTATCGCAAACAGTACAAGACAGCAGAGTGATTCTTGGAGGTGGATGGCCTGAAATGCTCATGGCAAAGCAAGTTGATGAACTTGCAAGGAGGACACCAGGAAAGAAGTCTCTTGCGATTGATGCTTTTGCACTTGCACTCAGAGCAATTCCAACTATTATAGCAGATAATGCTGGATTGGACAGTGCAGATTTAGTTGCACAGCTCCGTGCAGATCATCAGGACAAGGATACTAAGACGGGGATTGATGTTATAACTGGAGCTGTAAGTTTTGTTTTTGTGGTTTGGTTCTTTTATACTTAATTTTAAAGGCTATATATATGTGTTGTTTCAGTTGTAATCATACTACTGATGTAGTTTTCCACTTCTGATTTAGAATATTTTTGAATGTAGGTTGGAAACATGGAAAAGCTAGGAATTTTTGAGGCTTTCAAAGTTAAACAAGCTGTCTTGCTTTCTGCAACGGAGGCTGCAGAGATGATTTTGAGAGTAGATGAAATCATCAGCTGTGCTCCAAGGAAAAGAGAGGATAGAATGTAAATCTGATGAGGCCCAATACTTTGTCAGTTAATGGTTTAGCTACAACCAATTGTAGAAAAAGAGCATCTGGTTAGATGATTCTAGTTCTTACATTTTGCTGGCTTGCATAGTCAATGCAGTTTAGTGCTTTTATTGCTATTGGGAGCCTCTGGACGGGATGTTCCTTTTCAATTGGTTGGGTGAAGATTAGTTTTTTTCTCTTCTGACAATTCAATGATACCGTCGATCAGGTTTTTGTTTGCATTTTAATAGTCAATCTATTGGGAGCCTCTGGACGGGATGTTCCTTTTCAAATGGTTGGGTGATGATTAGTTTTATTCTCTTCTGACAATTAAATGATACCGTCGACCAGGTTTTTGCTTGCATTTTAATGGTCAATATACTAGTGGATTATTTTTTTATTATAAAAAGCTATGTTGTGCAAGTGTTAACGGGCCTACTATTGTGACACTGCGGGTATGTTATCATCGATCCGTTTTCTATTTTACCAATATAATTCCTTCAAATTTAATCCCAAATGTCACTGGTATACTGGTATGTTTAAGACATTTTATCATTTTTTTGATCAGCTCTGCTTGATTGCATAGTTATAGTTAATGTTTAACGCTTGGCATGTTTACAAATTGCTTTAACCAAATTTTGCACATTACGGTCTTCATGTTGGGCCAATGTACCAAGTTTATCATCTACTACCCTAGACATTGTGAAGATTGATGAACGTACATTACTTCGAATTGAGGTTATTAGAATCAGCAATTTAAAGCATATTAAATCAGACAGAATTGATTATAAATTCAGGGTGGACAAAGATGACACAAATGCTTGTATTTTAAACTCTGAAGGAAACTGTCTTCAAGAGTACAAATTGCAAATCTAGCTGTTTATTGGAAGCTACACGTTTAAATTCCCCAACGATATTCCGGTAGGGGTTGATTCATATCAATAAAGCTGTATTTGTAATCATGTTGCATATTTTAGCATTTATGCTGGGATTATTAGTAACTTTATCAATCAAGCACGTGGTGGATGGCACTGGGTGATGTCATTCCTTTATTTGAATGAATGCCCAATTAAAATAGACATTGAAGATTGAAGCTGAAAACTTGAGATCAATATGGGTTCTTAACCAAATCTGTATTTGTAATCATGTTGCATATTTATGCTGGGATTATTGTTGAAATCAATATGGGTTCTTAACCAAATCTGTATTTGTAATCATGTTGCATATTTATGCTGGGATTATTGGTAACTTTATTAATATTTATGCTGGGCTTATTGGTAACTTTATTAATCATGCTGGGATTATTGGTAACTTTATTAATATTTATGCTGGGCTTATTGGTAACTTTATTAATCAAGCATGTGGTGCATGGCACTGGGTGAAATAATGCCCAATTAAAATAGACATTGAAGATTGAAGTTGAAAACTTAAAAATCATTATGGGTGATTTATTAACCAAATCGGCTGAAAAGGGATCTGTTTTCCCTGGTCGTTGGTAGAAATTCAACCCATGGAATTGTATGAGAACATGAAAACATTTTTTCTGTTGAATTTCATGAAAACATTTGAAAGCCTTTTTTTCGTTATTGGTAGAAATTCAACTCATGGAATTGTATGAGAATATTGAAAGCATTTTTTCCATGGAATTGTATGAGAACATTAAAAACATTTTTTCAACCCAAAAACTTTGAATGTTATATCTTTAATTTTTTCACATTTAATGTTATATTGTTAAATTTTTCACATTTCATTTTTCAAAGTAAAATGCTGCTATATGTAATAATGAACATGTTCATGATATGAAAATTCAACCCTTGAAATTCCAGTTTCTTCATCCCTTGTAGCTGTGAATATTAATGTCTTTTAGCCAAAATACTTTGAAAATCTCATGAAATATTGACGTGTCCTGTTGATGTGTCCTTTTCAAGGATTCGAATAAAACTATATGATTTTGTTCATGTATTTCTTTTTAGAATTTGAAGGAAAGGGAAATTCAAGGGTTGTTTTTTTACATTTATTATTGGCATTTTTTAATAAGGGTTGTTACATTTTAAATGGCATTTATTAAGAGGATATCAAACATATGACAAAAAGTTTAAACACTCAGGACACACTTACACATAAATTTAGTGTTGAAATTACTTAAACTACTATAGTTTTATAGCAACAAATCTGCCTTGTTGTTTTCAAGATGTTGGTCAAATTACTCAACCATTCTCATTCTTAATATGTCAAATCAAGAAGACAATGATGATAAAACAAAGAAACTCTGATACCAATTGATAAAATAAAACTCTGATACCAATTGATAAAACAAAAATTAGCTTTGATACCAATTGTAAAAAATATAGACAGGGATAACATGGTGGAAAAAGGTTCACCAACCAACACTTTTTAACATGTATTCACACCAATGTTACATATTTATAGTACAATGGGTGATGCCACCTCATACTAGATCCTAAAATCATGCATGATGACTAGGCTAGACAATCTTAACTAACTCATTAGTCATCACTTGATGATATATTACTAATATCATAAATTAATAATACAAATATAGGTGGCAATTTAGACTTAGTGATTAATCCTCCCCTTCAATCACAAGTCCGATCAATAATACCAGCAATAAAACATAAACTGGTATCAATTTCAAGTCTTCATACTAAAACTCCTGTGTTGAGTCTCAATGAAACATTCCCTGAAAAACTGTCAATCTAGATGTTGAATGGTTCATCTGAAATGAACTGGAAAAGAGATGAGATATGGAAGTGAACAACTGCAATATCTGAACATTTCTTGATTGCTTGACAATTTGATCATTTTTCCAAGTATTTGAGCTAGAAGAATCTATTGTCTTTTGCTAATTGGTGAACATGTAGTATCACCACTCTACTATTAGTGCATCACTGAAAGTTTTCTCTGAATCTGTGGTTTGAGATAACCAGTGACCAATTGATACCATGTATCCGGTGGTTTTGGATGACCACTAACCAATTGTGACACTTTTAGGTGTCCAACAACATCCCAATGTATAATGTGTATTATTCAATTGCAAGTCATTGAACCATAATCCTGCCAAAGTCTGCCATCTCTGGAAAATCTAACTATGTAATCATGTGAGCCATGATGCATACAATTTGTTCACTTAATGTAAACTCCAATCTGATGAGAGCGAACCAAGAGAAGTGAATCAGCTTCTAGTCTGACACATCCCTGAAAATGCTTGACAACTCAATCAAATACCAAGTTGCAATGCAGAAGGATCCTCTTGTCCTCTGCTAGGTTGAATGACCATCTATGCGAACCAAACGTCCACATCATTGCTCTCAAAATCAAAATCAACATCCCAATTATGTATGATTCAACTTAAACTTATTGAACCACAATTCTGCTAAAGTCCGTCATCTACAGACCGAAGTTTTCCATTTGGAAAATTTCATGTCCATTTGGCATATTTGATGTTTGTTGTTGTCGAAACTTTCTGTCTGACAACCATCTTCAATTCCATCATCAATTCCCCCCTTTGTTAGCTGAAAGGAGAGACCACAAGTGGTTTCATAAACCTTCGTTACTGGAATTTTTACCTCTCCCATTAAGGTGCATGTGAGTTACATAATTGTACTCCCCCCTTCTATGCTCAAGAGAGTACCTTACTTGTTCGATTTGAGTACAACACAAAGTGGGCATGCAGAAAAAACCACATGTTATCTCATCCCGCGAGGGCCATGCTTGAAAACTATGCCATAAGGGGACCACTTATGTGAGGTACAAAAATGTTATGTGCTACAAGATTGGTCTTTACTCTAGACCGAATTCTACAATAAGACTTACATAATCGCTTGGTTGTTGATGACCATTGCCAAGGATCAATCCACTCATAGTGAATCTTCAATCTTGCAGGTTTTTTCAGCGTTGAACATCTGTCTGAAGAATAGTTATGCTTGCGACAATGCTGGCAAGGATGGAGATTAAAAAACTGATTCTCCTTGTGACCAACTCGATTGCAATGTTGGCATGTCGCATTATGATGCTGAACTTGAACAAGTAAAGTTGAAGATTCTTGAAGGAATCCAACACTATGGAACTTGATTGGTCTGGTATAATCGGGAATATGAAAGGTAACTTCCTTGTCATATCCAAGTCATGTTCTATTCTTGTTGTGAATGATTTCTTCCCAAGGTCTGATGACAGGCTTGGAAAGAATATTTTGAACCTGTTGTTTTGAAATCTGTGGAAGTGGATTTACTGCATGTTGTTGCATCATTGAAAGGTTTTTTTCACTAAACTTAAAAAAAAACTCTTGAAAAGTAGGTTCAAGAATAGCTTCGTCTTTGTTTGCATATGGAGTTGTCTTACTCAGTTTCTCCTTCACTGACTGTTGATTAAAAAACATCATCATCATTATCATCATAGAGAGGGTTGTGCTGAACAAAAACTAGTTCATAATACTTCATTCGCTGTTGATTTTTGAGGCCAGTCAACTCATCATTCAATAGCTGGGATAGAGATTGAAGAAGTCTAACTTTAGCTTGCGTCACTTGCAAACAAGTTAGCACTGATTGAAGAGTCGCTTTGTTCAATATCACTGTATTGTCTTCAATGGTGTTTATTAGAGTGTTCAGTAACTCTAATAATTCTAGATTTCGAGCCATTTCAAAAACACTAAATAAGGTCTCCTTGTGCAGGTAGATCTTGATTGCAATTTGACTCAATAGAAGAAGGCTTATTTGCAACTCGCTCACTTGAACTTCACGTGCTTTCTTCCAAGAAGTTGAGGGTGTCAGATACTACCGAAAATGCACCCAAAAACTTGATTACAATAATTTGAGTTAAACTACTCAACCCTATCAAATTTTGACTCAAAATGACAATAGACTCTTGGGTGTTGGGCTCAACCGATAATGCACCCAATTACAAAGAAATTCAACTTGGTTTGAAAGATACAAGTAAACTTACAAATACATTATTGCAAGTACAAATCAACTTGATCAAATAATCTTACAAAAAACATTGTTTGTAAGTTACAATTTAACTTCAAATGCTCCATGACGTGTTGAGTTCGAAATCCTTTGATTTGTCCATTGCGGATGTGGTTGAGGAATTGAATGTTTGAGAATTCTCTTCATAAATGCTTGATCATACGTGCTTTGATTTCTTGTACTTCACCAGCGTTAATTGTGCTGGAATTAACTTGCTTGTACTCAATGTATGATGTGTTAAATGATACATTACAAACGTGTTTATGCTTCCAAGAAGTTGAGGATGTCAGTTACCATCGAAAATGCATCCCAAAGACTTGATGTTTACAATGATTTGAGTTTCAAGTACTCAACCTTGTCAATTTCGACTCAAAATGACTCTAGGGTGTCGGGCTCAGCCGAAAATGCACCTTATGATAGATTCAATTCAACTCAACTTGATTTTAAAAGGACAAGTAAACTTAAGAAAGGACAATTTGCAAGTTACAATAAATCCTGATTCTGAAGTTGAATTACTCTTCAAATTTGAATGTGTTGTCGATGCTTTTGAGTCTAGTTCTCCTTTGATTATGAGTTTAACTTGTTCATTGCTTTAGTATTCTTTGTAGATTATTGTTTTGCATTACTTTTGCTTGAATGCATGTGCATGAGTAACATTGTGATTGAGCTTGTGTGTGTTGCGTTAAATGCTAAAATTGTAAGTTTGTTTATGTCAAAACTAGACAATAAACAATATAAGTCTCCATGAAAATTTCACCACAACACACTACGCAAGGTGTACTTAAGATCCCCTTATTCAATTTCAGGCGGATCTAGGATACGGAGCAAAAATACTTCAATTTTATTATAAGTATCTCTCTTACGAGACCACATACAATGGGAAGGCTATAATGTACTTCCTCCTTCACCATGCTTTAACAAGGCTTTCAATTCATAATATTTCACTTATGCTCTCAAAGACTTAAGAAAACAATAAATGTCTTCTCAAAAAATGAGTTTCTTACAACCTCAGTTCGTTATTCACTTACAAATTTTCCTAAGTCATAAAGAAATAACGAACATCTCTTACTCATGCTCAATCTCATTTACTAATGAGAAAAAAAATCTTACATTTACTCACCTCCATATCTTTATGTTAAAACCAATTTTCAGTCCTTCATCCAATCCTCAATCCGGACCTCGATATGAACAAATTTTTTTGCAATGATTTTGATAATTTAATATCAATTGAAAAACTTTCCACCAAAATTGCGTAGAAGGGGCTTAAAAAAATGAGGAAATCGTTGAGATGTGAATATCATGCATGAGCACATCTGTAGAGAGCACGAGATTAAATCGTTCAGGAGATTTGCCGAGAAAATCGTGGTCTTAATTGAGAAAATCGCTGAATGAATTGTTGAACAAATTTACGAAAAACAACCGTTGAGTAGATCTGTTGCTCTTCAACTGGAAGATGTGACGTGTGGATCGTTAAGTGCCAAACATTTTGCCATTCTTCACCCTGAATCGCTTGATTTTCTCTGCATGTTTAACCACTTTCTCGGCTCAGGATTTTGCAAAGCAAGTTAGAGCAATGAGGGTAGATTTAGGTCCATATCATCTCTCAAATTCCAGTGACTCTCCTGTGCATGTCGTTTTTCCCTCTGCATTTTCAGATCAGAAGAAGAACACCCACAACGAATTTTACAATCATACATAGGATGTCTGGGGAATTACTCGATCTGATAAACTGGGGATTTGAGTGAAAATATTACGAGCTCTCTGCAAATATTTGGTAACAGATCGGGCTAGGAATCCTTCAAGACATGAAAAACAATAATATCCTCCTCTCACTTTGACAACAAATCCCCTTTCTTCACACATCGAATTTGAAGAGTGTTGAGTCGATAAATATGAGGTCAAATAGATATGAGGTTGAATCGATGCTGAAGAGGGTTATGTGCATATTAAGGCGAGTTGAGAGCAGATGATGCAGGTTGAGGTCAATCTGTGAGCAAACGGCTGAAGGTTCGATTTTGTGAGTGCACAAGTGTTGTAGCTTGGGAAAACTGTAAAAAAAATTGTGAATAAAATATCATCAAAAAAATGAATCGAAAAAAATGAAGATACCCATTTGGGTAATACCCTAGGCGTTCCATTTGCAACCTCTATTGCACAAAACAAAAACTTTTGTTCAGAGAAAAAATCGTTTTTTATTTTCAACGTTCATTTTCTATTTTGAGAAGAATTTTATCAACAAGTTTTTATCTTTAAACATTGATTTGTTCAATCAATAATGAGATGGATTTGATAGATCTATAAAACAACTTTCCAACGCCATGCTATATGCTTAATTTGGCTTTGTATGGAGGCCAAAATCTACATTTTAAAGGTTGCATATTCTGCAATCGGACAAAATTCGTTTCTTATAGGATGGATATCTTTAAAACAAAGATGAATATCGAGAAAAAAAATTACGCTTTGGTGTGTCTTGTAATCTAGTTTCCAACGCAACTAAAATCGTGAAAAACGGATAAATATTGAAAGAGAAATCTAATTTTTACCAACAAGGACTCCAAAATCAACGATTTTTCCCTTCGGTAATGTCTTCTCCTTGGATTGCGTGTAACTCCAGTGCTGCATATTTTCTTCATTGTCTCATTGAGTGCTGCATCTTTTCTTCATTCTCTGTCCACCAGATCGATCGCCAGATCAGTGGTCTATTCTCATCTTTGAAGACATTCCTTGAAAAATAAATCTAGACTAAAAATAGATCTGGTCTACGTTACAGTCCTCAATACAGTGCATGGTACGATCCTCGATACAATCCTTGATACAGTCCTCAAAATGAAATCACACTCAATACCGTTGCTCTTCCTTCACAATTTTCATCATGGCTTTGATACTTTCATCCTCTTTTCACCATGGAAAAGCTATTAGGCCCTTAAGACCATAAGAGCTCTGATACCAATTGATAAAACAAAGAAGCTCTGATACCAATTGATAAAATAAAGAAGTTCTGATACCAATTGATAAAACAAAGAAGCTCTGATACCAATTGTAAAAAATATAGACAGGAACAACAACATGGCAGAAAAGGCTCACTAGCCAACACTATTTAACATGTATTCACACCAATGTTACATATTTGTAGTATAATGGGTGATGCCACCTGATAGAGAGATTTGCTCTAGATCCTAAAATCATGCACGATGACTAGGCTAGACAATCTTAACTAACTCATTAGTCATCACTTGAGGATATATTACCAATATCCTAAAGGAATAATAAAAATATAGGTGACAATTTAGACTTGGTGATTGGTTAAGGTAAGCCAAAGGGTAACAAATGAAAGCCGAAAATCAAATTTCCAATTACACAAGTATTGGACAACTAGAAACTTCACATATATGTATAAGAATGAAACATATTTACATAACACAACTTTATCACAATGTTGGTACAATCTTTCAAGCTCATGAAAATCCTAGTGAGGGAAACCATGTAAAATTTTAGCCAGCACCAAAGATCTCCAATAAGTAAGCATAAACACGAGCAATTCCTCGGCTTCTGTAGCGTTCCATTTTGATTTCAATAGTTAAAATGCATTATGACCTATTTTGTGTTTCTTTGCTTATTATTTGTGGAACTTTGTTAGAACGATGGAACTTTATTATATGGGCATATAGACCTATCTATATGCAAAAATATGCATATTTATTGTTTAAGTTATTAATATTCATTGTTGTGTGATTTACTAACAACATACAAATTTAAATAAAATATTGTGGTACATCGATATCAATTTAGATTATACGTTGAAATGAACCAATAGGTACCATGCGCATGATAAATAAACTAGTTTGTGTACAATGTTCATCAATGAATAACATGACAATCACATATAGTTAGTGATATAATTATGCATGATCTTGTGTTTTGGTAAACTAACCCACTTGTTGAATGGGCTAAGTGATAGTCAGATAAGCATGATACTAAAGCGACAAAGAGAAATAATATGCTATAAAGCATTAATTTGTTATTTAATTATTGGTTCAATACATTGCTATGATACGTGAGCAAGTGCAAGTTTTACAGGGAGCATAGTTGCCCAAATTGGTCATTCAATGACATATATCTAACAACCACAGCATCGACTCAGTATGGACTTGATAAGGCGTTGATCCTTGCCCTATTAGGAGGGGTGTATGAATTGCTCACTGTTTATCTTTTGAAACCCGGAGTTGTGGGATGGTTGTGTTAAGTCACACCCCTTTAGATGTGTGATGGCGATTGCCAGTTACCTGCTGGGAAAGCTAAGTCGATATAATTGACACTTATGCTTACGAGTTCTATCTGGGGTTAGGCAATGTAGTTGACACCCCAATGTATTCCAACAGAGGAAATGATATGACGTGGAAGATGGAAGTAAGTTAGGGAGGAAGGGCGATTTAGAGTAGTCAAGGATGTTGTCGAGAATTAGAAATGAAAACTTAGTTATTTTTTGTATTTTAATGTTTGCTTAATTAATTTGTGATGATCTTGGACTAATGTTCAATTAATATTGGATTATTTGACTTAGTTAGATTTTTGCTGTTGTGTTTACAGGATCACAACTGTCTTGCATGCTTGAATGATATCACATAGGAACTATGCATTAAAGTTGACGATTGTTATCATTAGTACATGCACAAACTATGTATGTGTTAGCTACACATACATACATTATGTGTGTATACTAGTGTCATTCAAAATATATTAGCTATTATAATAATATTATTAATGGTTTATGCATGATGGGTGTAGTAAAAGATAAAATTATTTGATTATGATTTAGCTTTATTTGGATTTGTTATATTTCGGTACGAAATTTCTTTATTTTATTAAAAGAGGAAATTTGATTTCATTTAAAAATTGATTGCATTTGGTAGGACTTGGATTTTGTAACATGCTAATATTAATTTAATTTAATTGATTTGATAACATNTGACCAATTGATACCATGTATCCGGTGGTTTTGGATGACCACTAACCAATTGTGACACTTTTAGGTGTCCAACAACATCCCAATGTATAATGTGTATTATTCAATTGCAAGTCATTGAACCATAATCCTGCCAAAGTCTGCCATCTCTGGAAAATCTAACTATGTAATCATGTGAGCCATGATGCATACAATTTGTTCACTTAATGTAAACTCCAATCTGATGAGAGCGAACCAAGAGAAGTGAATCAGCTTCTAGTCTGACACATCCCTGAAAATGCTTGACAACTCAATCAAATACCAAGTTGCAATGCAGAAGGATCCTCTTGTCCTCTGCTAGGTTGAATGACCATCTATGCGAACCAAACGTCCACATCATTGCTCTCAAAATCAAAATCAACATCCCAATTATGTATGATTCAACTTAAACTTATTGAACCACAATTCTGCTAAAGTCCGTCATCTACAGACCGAAGTTTTCCATTTGGAAAATTTCATGTCCATTTGGCATATTTGATGTTTGTTGTTGTCGAAACTTTCTGTCTGACAACCATCTTCAATTCCATCATCAATTCCCCCCTTTGTTAGCTGAAAGGAGAGACCACAAGTGGTTTCATAAACCTTCGTTACTGGAATTTTTACCTCTCCCATTAAGGTGCATGTGAGTTACATAATTGTACTCCCCCCTTCTATGCTCAAGAGAGTACCTTACTTGTTCGATTTGAGTACAACACAAAGTGGGCATGCAGAAAAAACCACATGTTATCTCATCCCGCGAGGGCCATGCTTGAAAACTATGCCATAAGGGGACCACTTATGTGAGGTACAAAAATGTTATGTGCTACAAGATTGGTCTTTACTCTAGACCGAATTCTACAATAAGACTTACATAATCGCTTGGTTGTTGATGACCATTGCCAAGGATCAATCCACTCATAGTGAATCTTCAATCTTGCAGGTTTTTTCAGCGTTGAACATCTGTCTGAAGAATAGTTATGCTTGCGACAATGCTGGCAAGGATGGAGATTAAAAAACTGATTCTCCTTGTGACCAACTCGATTGCAATGTTGGCATGTCGCATTATGATGCTGAACTTGAACAAGTAAAGTTGAAGATTCTTGAAGGAATCCAACACTATGGAACTTGATTGGTCTGGTATAATCGGGAATATGAAAGGTAACTTCCTTGTCATATCCAAGTCATGTTCTATTCTTGTTGTGAATGATTTCTTCCCAAGGTCTGATGACAGGCTTGGAAAGAATATTTTGAACCTGTTGTTTTGAAATCTGTGGAAGTGGATTTACTGCATGTTGTTGCATCATTGAAAGGTTTTTTTCACTAAACTTAAAAAAAAACTCTTGAAAAGTAGGTTCAAGAATAGCTTCGTCTTTGTTTGCATATGGAGTTGTCTTACTCAGTTTCTCCTTCACTGACTGTTGATTAAAAAACATCATCATCATTATCATCATAGAGAGGGTTGTGCTGAACAAAAACTAGTTCATAATACTTCATTCGCTGTTGATTTTTGAGGCCAGTCAACTCATCATTCAATAGCTGGGATAGAGATTGAAGAAGTCTAACTTTAGCTTGCGTCACTTGCAAACAAGTTAGCACTGATTGAAGAGTCGCTTTGTTCAATATCACTGTATTGTCTTCAATGGTGTTTATTAGAGTGTTCAGTAACTCTAATAATTCTAGATTTCGAGCCATTTCAAAAACACTAAATAAGGTCTCCTTGTGCAGGTAGATCTTGATTGCAATTTGACTCAATAGAAGAAGGCTTATTTGCAACTCGCTCACTTGAACTTCACGTGCTTTCTTCCAAGAAGTTGAGGGTGTCAGATACTACCGAAAATGCACCCAAAAACTTGATTACAATAATTTGAGTTAAACTACTCAACCCTATCAAATTTTGACTCAAAATGACAATAGACTCTTGGGTGTTGGGCTCAACCGATAATGCACCCAATTACAAAGAAATTCAACTTGGTTTGAAAGATACAAGTAAACTTACAAATACATTATTGCAAGTACAAATCAACTTGATCAAATAATCTTACAAAAAACATTGTTTGTAAGTTACAATTTAACTTCAAATGCTCCATGACGTGTTGAGTTCGAAATCCTTTGATTTGTCCATTGCGGATGTGGTTGAGGAATTGAATGTTTGAGAATTCTCTTCATAAATGCTTGATCATACGTGCTTTGATTTCTTGTACTTCACCAGCGTTAATTGTGCTGGAATTAACTTGCTTGTACTCAATGTATGATGTGTTAAATGATACATTACAAACGTGTTTATGCTTCCAAGAAGTTGAGGATGTCAGTTACCATCGAAAATGCATCCCAAAGACTTGATGTTTACAATGATTTGAGTTTCAAGTACTCAACCTTGTCAATTTCGACTCAAAATGACTCTAGGGTGTCGGGCTCAGCCGAAAATGCACCTTATGATAGATTCAATTCAACTCAACTTGATTTTAAAAGGACAAGTAAACTTAAGAAAGGACAATTTGCAAGTTACAATAAATCCTGATTCTGAAGTTGAATTACTCTTCAAATTTGAATGTGTTGTCGATGCTTTTGAGTCTAGTTCTCCTTTGATTATGAGTTTAACTTGTTCATTGCTTTAGTATTCTTTGTAGATTATTGTTTTGCATTACTTTTGCTTGAATGCATGTGCATGAGTAACATTGTGATTGAGCTTGTGTGTGTTGCGTTAAATGCTAAAATTGTAAGTTTGTTTATGTCAAAACTAGACAATAAACAATATAAGCTTCCATGAAAATTTCACCATAACACACTACGCAAGGTGTACTTAAGATCCCCTTATTCAATTTCGAGCGGATCTAGGATACAGAGCAAAAATACTTCAATTTTATTATAAGTATCTCTCTTACGAGACCACATACAATGGGAAGGCTACAATGTACTTCCTCCTTCACCATGCTTTAACAAGCCTTTCAATTCATAATATTTCTCTTATGCTCTCAAAGACTTAAGAAAACAATAAACGTCTTCTCAAAAAATGAGTTTCTTACAACCTCAGTGTGTTATTCACTTACAAATTTTCCTAAGTCATAAAGAAATAACGAACATCTCTTATTCATGCTCAAAATCTCATTTACTAATGAGAAAAAAAATCTTACATTTACTCACCTCCATATCTTTATGTTAAAACCAATTTTCAGTCCTTCATCCGATCCTTCATCCAGTCCTCAATCCGGACCTCGATACGAACAAAATTTTTTGCAATGATTTTGATAATTTAATATCAATTGAAAAACTTTCCACCAAAATTGCGTAGAAGGGGCTTCAAAAAATGAGGAACTCGTTGAGATGTGAATATCATGCATGAACACATCTGTAGAGAGCACGAGATTAAATCGTGCAGGAGATTTGCTGAGAAAATCGCTGAATGAATTGTTGAGCAAATTTACGAAAAACAACTGTTGAGTAGATCTATTGCTCTCCAACTGGAAGATGTGACGTGTGGACTGTTAAGTGCCAAACATTCCGCCATTCTTCACCCTGCAATCGCTTGATTTTCTCTGCATGTTTAACCACTTTCTCGGCTCAGCATTTTGCAAAGCGAGTTAGAGCAATGAGGGTAGATTTAGGTCCATATTGTCTCTCAAATTCCGGTGACTCTCCTGTGCATGTCGTTTTTCCCTTTGCATTTTCAGATCAGAAGAAGAACACCCACGACAGATTTTACAATCATACATAGGATGTCTGGGGAATTACCCGATCTGATAAACTGGGGATCTGAGCGACAATATTACGAGCTCTCTGCAAATATTTGGTAACAAATCAGGCTAGGAATCCTTCAAGACATGAAAAACAATAATATCCTCCTCTCACTTTGACAACATATCCCCTTTCTTCCCACATCGAATTTGAAGAGTGTTGAGTCGATAAATATGAGGTCAAATAGATATGAGGTCGAATCAATGCTGAAGAGGGTTATGTGCATATTAAGGCGAGTTGAGAGCAGATGATGCAGATTGAGGTCAATCTGTGAGCAAACGGTTGAAGGTTCGATTTTGTGAGTGCACAAGTGTTGTAGCTTGGGAAAACCGTAAAAAAAATTGTGAATAAAATATCATTAAAAAAATGAATCGAAAAAAATGAAGATACCCATTTGGGTAATACCCTAGGCGTTCCATTTGCAACCTCTATTGCATAAAACAAAAACTTTTGTTCAGAGAAAAAATCGTTTTTCATTTTCAACGTTCGTTTTCTATTTTGAGAAGAATTTTATCAACAAGTTTTTATCTTTAAACATTGATTTGTTCAATCAATAATGAGATGGATTTGATAGATCTATAAAGCAACTTTCCAATGCTATGCTATATGCTTAATTTGGCTTTGTATGGAGGCCAAAATCTACATTTTAAATGCTGCATATTCTGCAATTGGACAAAATTCGTTTCTTACAGGATGGATATCTTTAAAACAAAGATGAATATCGAGAAAAAAAAATACCCTTTGGTGTGTCTTGGAATCTAGTTTCTAACGCAACTGAAATCGTGAAAAATGGATAAATATTGAAAGAGAAATCTATTTTTTATCAACAAGGACTCCAAAATCAATGATTTTTCCCTTCGGTAATGTCTTCTCCTTGGATTGCGTGTAACTCTAGTGTTGCATATTTTCTTCATTGGCTCATTGAGTGCTGCATCTTTTCTTCATTCTCTGTCCACCAGATCGATCGCCAGATCAGGGGTCTATTATCATCTTTGAAGACATTCCTTGAAAAATAAATGCAGACTAAAAATAGATCTGGTCTGCGTTACAGTCCTCAATACAGTCCATGGTACGATCCTCGATACAATTCTTGATACGGTCCTCAAAATGAAATCGCACTCAATACCGTTGCTCTTCCTTCACAATTTTCATCATGGCTTTGATACTTTCATCCTCTTTTCACCATGGAAAAACTATTAGGCCCTTAAGACCATAAGAGCTCTGATACCAATTGATAAAACAAAGAAGCTCTGATACCAATTGATAAAATAAAGAAGTTATGATACCAATTGATAAAACAAAGAAGCTCTGATACCAATTGTAAAAAATATAGACAGGAACAACAACATGGCAGAAAAGGCTCACTAGCCAACACTCTTTAACATGTATTCACACCAATGTTACATATTTGTAGTACAATGGGTGATGCCACCTGATAGAGAGATTTGCTCTAGATCCTAAAATCATGCACGATGACTAGGCTAGACAATCTTAACTAACTCATTAGCCATCACTTGAGGATATATTACCAATATCCTAAAAGAATAATAAAAATATAGGTGACAATTTAGACTTGGTGATTGGTTAAGGTAAGCCAAAGGCTAACAAATCAAAGCCGAAAATCAAATTTCCAATTACACAAGTATTGGACAGCTAGAAACTTCACATATATGTATAAGAATGAAACATATTTACATAACACAACTTTATCACAATGTTGGTACAATCTTTCAAGCTCATGAAAATCCTAGTGAGGGAAACCATGCAAAATTTTAGCCAACACCAAAGATCTCCAATAAGTAAGCATAAACACGAGCAAGTCCTCAGCTTCTGTAGCGTCCCATTTTGATTTCAATAGTTAAAATGCATTATGACCTATTTTTTGTTTCTTTGCTTATTATTTGTGGAACTTTGTTAGAACGATGGAACTTTATTATATGGGCATATGTACCTATCTATATGCAAAAATATGCATATTTATTGTTTATGTTATTAATATTCATTGTTGTGTGATTTACTAACAACATACAAATTTAAATAAAATATTGTGGTACATTGATATCAATTTAGATTATACGTTGAAATGAACCAATAGGTACCATGCACATGATAAATAAACTAGTTTGTGTACAATGTTCATCAATGAGTAACATGACAATCACATATAGTTAGTGATATAATTATGCATGATCTTGTATTTTGGTAAACTAACCCACTTGTTGAATGGGCTAAGTGATAGTCAGATAAGCGTGATACTAAAGCGACAAAGAGAAATAATATGCTATAAAGAATTAATTTGTTATTTAATTATTGGTTCAATACATTGCTATGATATGTGAGCAAGTGCAAGTTGTACAGGGAGCATAGTTGCCCAAATCGATCATTCAATGACGTAGATCTAACAACCACAACATCGACTCAATATGGACCTGATAAGGTGTTGATCCTCGCCCTATTAGGAGGGGTGGATGAATTTCTCATTGTTTATCATTTGAAACCTGGAGTCGTGGGATGGTTGTGTTAAGTCACACCCCTTTAGATGTGTGATGGCGATTGCCAGTTACCTGCTGGGAAAGCTAAGTCAATATAATTGACACTTATGCTTACGAGTTCTATCTAGGGTTAGGCAATGTAGTTGACACCCCAATGTATTCCAACAGAGGAAATGATATGACGTGGAAGATGGAAGTAAGTTAGGGAGGAAGGGCGATTTAGAGTAGTCAAGGATGTTGTCGAGAATTAGAAATGAAAACTTAGTTATTTTTTGTATTTTAATGTTTGCTTAATTAATTTGTGATGATCTTGGACTAATGTTCAATTAATATTGGATTATTTGACTTAGTTAGATTTTTGCTGTTGTGTTTACAGGATCACAACTGTCTTGCATGCTTGAATGATATCACATAGGAACTATGCATTAAAGTTGACGATTGTTATCATTAGTACATGCACAAACTATGTATGTGTTAGCTACACATACATACATTATGTGTGTATACTAGTGTCATTCAAAATATATTAGCTATTATAATAATATTATTAATGGTTTATGCATGATGGGTGTAGTAAAAGATAAAATTATTTGATTATGATTTAGCTTTATTTGGATTTGTTATATTTCGGTACGAAATTTCTTTATTTTATTAAAAGAGGAAATTTGATTTCATTTAAAAATTGATTGCATTTGGTAGGACTTGGATTTTGTAACATGCTAATATTAATTTAATTTAATTGATTTGATAACAT
>JZKD02S1677185.1:62832-75183 GCA_000966675.3 Picea glauca | reverse complement strand
CCAATAACTTAGCATCACACTGGCTCTAATATCCATGATCAATATCTCCACAACAATGCATGGTGTACAACCAATAATTTCCCCAAGGGATAACGAAGGAATCTCCCTCCATCTGTAGCAATCATTGAAGCTAAGCAAGGTTTCCATCACAACTCAACAAAAACAGATCAATGGATAATCATCAATCCATCACAGAATGAATAAACCCATCTTGGGCTCCAAAAACAAACAAATAATCAAATACTCAAGAATTCCTATCATATGCATCAATCCACTCCAAATACTAGTATATATAGTGACAAATCAACCACCTATAATAGGTCCTCCTAGGTATCACACCCATTGAAACATAGACCACATCGCAATGATCAATGAAGAAGATCATCTGCCTATCACAATGGAAAAAACACTAGCATCTATTGAAACAAATCAACCACCTATCCTAAATCCTCTTGGGCATCTCACCCGTTGAAAATAAATCCTTTCCATCCATAAATGAACTAAAACACATTGGTATCCATTGGAACAAACCAACCACCTATTATAAGTCCTATTGGGCATTTCACCTACTGAAAATAAAATCTTACTATCCAATAATCACATAGATCTACTATCTATCACAGGTGAAAACATATTGGAAACCCATGGAACAAATCAACCACCTATCATAGGTCCTCCTAGGAATTACACCTACTGAAAATAAATCTATAACAACCATCAATCTTGTCGATCCATCATCTCTCATCACAAGAGAAACTAGAGTTTCAACCCATTAAAACCTATGACAGGTGCAAATGTTCATCTCAAACACACTAGGGCTTCATGAAGCAACAACCTCTACTAGGTCCAACAATTGAAATATCGATTCCCTCTTCATCAAGAGAGAGATATTATCCATAAAAGATTTGATACCATGTAGAAAATTCAGAATTTTGACTTTTAATAAAATTTTGAAATTTCACTTCACACTAGAGGTTTCTCGGATCCAAACCCTATTGCTAGTGGGAAATAACCCCCCTTTAACTACACCAGGGTTCAAGATGTAGACAGAGCGAATAACCGTTTAAAATTTAATCAAATCTCTATATTACCCCAAACATACCAAAACCAATATAAAGAAAGAAAAGAGAAAGGAGATCAGGTAACTATACCTCTAATCCCACGTCTGGTGATGATCTCCTCGCGCTTGGAAGTTCCACTGACTGCACATCTCCTCCTAGGGATGACCTGCATCCAAAGATAGGCAAACAAAGAACTACAAACATGCTATTCCGTATATAAGTTAGGGTTAGATGTTAGAATGTCAAGCATAAATAAGTAAAAGTACTTAAGACACCATCATTTGGGATAGGAAAATGTGATTCTTTTATTCATAATACAAAGATTATATCTTACAATTTGAGTCGGCTACCATTCCGCGAACTTGGTCCGGGCTCCTCTTTACCATGCTCCAAGTGCACCTTATATGAAATTCTTCTCTCAACCTTCTGATCTCTTCCGTGGAAGGGAATGGGTTAAATGGAGGGAGAAGGGGCCGATGAGGATATGCCGAGGCAATTTTCTCACAAAAGGCAACAATATCTTTTTTTTTTTTTAACAAGAACTGGGAAAATTATATTAACTGGTGTGGATAAATCCACTGGTGTTACAAAAAAAGAGTACTGAAAGACTGTGTCAAAATTCCTCTCGAAGAGGTCTGATTACAAAAATGGGGATTGTCATATAGTAAGTCGCATCCCCCTTGGTTTACAAAATTTTGGTATGCAGAGTTTCCTAGAAAAATTCGACAGTAGGAGCCACTGAAAAAATTCGATAATACATATAAAGATTTGAGCTTAATTACCCTTCTCCACCTTGGTTTGCTGCATGTTCGCCCTAAATTCTGGGAGGGGTTCATTCAGGTCTGGCACTTGGTTGATCGAGTTTGACTGGACATTCCTTGAGTAGCCTTGCTGATCATCCGAGTTGCTTATAGGAGGCTGTGATTCATCAAGCTGGTCCAGTCTTTGCTGTAGTGTTTCAATCTCTAGATGGTTGGTTTCAATTTGACTTCATTGGGCATCGCTTTCGTATTGAAGCTTGCCTATCAGAAAGCGGTGCTGAGATAAGGTCTCCATCTCGAAGGCTCGATTGGCGCTCATCGCTCCCATTTGCACTCTTAGGATGATGCACCCACCACACTCAACCTCCCATTCATCCTCGTGATAACTGCCCGAGTCTTCCTAAGCAACTGTTGCTTGCTGCATTTCGCTGTTTCCCAAAGAGCGTCTAGACCTATCCAACTCTTGTGGGTTCTGCATGGTGTCGAGAAGAGGATTCAGACAGAGGGAAAGGCAGGCCTGTGGAAACGAGGGAACAACTTGTAGAGACTCGGGAGGTCGGCTAAAGAATTGAGTGACAAGGGGCGAGGTGGAAAACCGGGGAGCACAAAAGTTTTGAGTGTTAGGATAGGAATAATTCAGGGGGCCATGGAGAAGTGTGAGGCCACAACAGGCTCTGAAAAGGGGAGGAAAGGGAGACTTGAGGACCAATGACTCAGAGCAAGGAGAGACCCAGATTACTCGTAACATAAGCCTGGAATATTGCGAAGGTGGCGAGAGAGATAGATTAAATAATAGCTGGACCTGATAGAGAAAACGAGTGAAAGGAATTTCCCACAGGAGCCACACACTGGACAATGACTGCTGCATGATTGCTGAAGGAGGGAATGACGCACTTTCCTGCGGGTTCGTGGGATGATTCAACCAAACTGTACTACAAATTTTACGAGACGACGCCATGGAGGGGAGAGTGGAGGTGAGGCTGATGACAGGGGAGCTGCTACGATGTGGGAGGAGAGAGTCCCATACTGCAATTCCACACAGATGAAGCAGAGAGTCCAAATTTCTCACGCGAAATAAGGATTTCGCTTTGTTCAAAATGATGGCCACCTTATTATCTCGGGAGGAGTGGTCCATGTGTGGCGCATGTCACCTGGTGTGCCTACGATTACTTTCATCCACATGGATGACTACAAGCGTCCACCTTAAGCTGTTGTGGTTGCCTTTATGCTCATCCGGGGGGTCAATATTGAATGTGTGGAAATTCCCCCTTCCCTCGTAATTTGGGCGTGGCAACGATTTTTCCTACCCATGTGCGTGGAAAAGGAAAAAATATCTTGGGCAAGGAGGGGTAAGTGAAATCAGGTAGAGTTTCACTGTTCTTATGATTATGTTAGAAATGAAACCCATATACCTCCTTTTATATTCCAGAAGGATGGTTATTCGGTTGGGTGACGGGCTAAAGTAGGTGTATTAGTTGGGAAACCTCCAATAGCTCGTGAATTTCAATGAATTCCTTGCAACTTTTGCAAGCATATGCGGGTTGCAATGGTGCAACATACGTATGTACGCTAGATGTAGTGGTGCAACAAGTGTATGTATGCAGGATGTAATGGTGCAAGGCACACACATCTTCCAAAAAATTGTTTTTTAAGAAGAGCTTTTCAACAGTGCTTTGGAAAAAAATGCAAGTAAGAGGGCCAAATCCATATATGCATGTGCAGGGAAATTTAGGGCTATAACATATGCTCCCTAATGTGTGAGGTTAGAAGATCAAATGATGTCCAAAATACATTACAATATCTTCACCAATGTACCAAATCGAGTGAGCCTGGGACCAGAGTTCAAGAGGTGCCATCTGCAAAACAACAATTGTTTCTCTGAGGCGGGCATACCCATGCTCGAGATGAAATAAATCATGGCTGCCAATCAAATACATTGTAGATCCATGTCATATAAATATATAAAGTGTAGTCGCGAGCAATACACAATGGATCTACATCTCAAAATCAGTCTAAGATATACAAGTAGAGTATCCATCTTCAAGAAGCTAGTAACGCCCGATGGCTGGAGATGAGGCTTTCAGAGCTCGAGAAACAACTTCAAGATCTTCAAAAATTAGGTAGGAGTACAATGGGAGTGTATGAATTCAATACCCTGAGGTTTTCGATGGCTTGTCGGGAAAAGACATGAGGATCTTGATGATCGAGCAACGAAATTCGTCGATTTTGAATCAGGACTTGACTGGACTGTTGGGATGGCCGACTCATGAGGTCAAGAGACAAACTGTAGAAAGGTCGACTCAGGTTGGGTGAAACTTCCCTTGGACAAAAGCACGAAAGATGATCAGACTTAGGTAGCATGACATTGACACAAGATTACAATGCTAGAGGCAACACAAACTCTCCATGTGTTTGGAAGAGTAACCAACCGGAGGAGGACACAACTCTATGTAGTGAGAACAACTTCCTAAGGTCATACTAGACCCTAATGATTGAAGAACAAACGAAAGGATGTGCTTTTTCCAAGGGTGACTCTTTGTGCTACTGAAAAAGAGTACGTATTTCCCGTCCCCTCTTTTTGGGATATTTGATTTTTTTTTTCTTTTTCAAATTTTTAAGAGCTTGAAAAAGAATAAAAGAATGCTACATTACAAAGGAGGAATGGGTGTCACAAGCAAGCATACTAGTTCCAAATGCAAGGAACATACTAATGCTCAAAGTAAGGAGACATGTGCAGGAAAAGGACACTTGGGGAAAATTTCTCTATGGGTCAAGGTGTCAGGTTGCAGAGGAAAGAAGTGATACAAGGTTTGCATATAAGGCATGCTTCAAAGGTTCAATTGAGAGAAACATGGAGCCAACATTAGACCAAAGATGCAGAGATGCAAATGCGATTAAGCAAGACACGACGAGACCCCTTCTATATAATTTTTACGAGCCCAGAGAAGGTAAGATCGGTAGTTTTTTCACGTTTAGAGAGTCTGAAAAAATGTAAAAGAAGACTCTATGGAGTACCTTTTTCAGAGATATTCTAGTCGGTTCGAAAAAGGGGTAAACTTGCACCAAAAAAACATCTATTCAAAACCATTTTAACGAGTGTGACAAAGACAAGATCACTCGGAAATATTTTTAATTTTAAGGAGTCTGAAAAGAGATTAAATATGGACTCACAACCTTTTTCTAAGTTTAGTCTCTTTAGCCCAAAAAAGTATAAACGTTACTGAGGAGAACTCTCTCGGTGAGATGAATCTCCCGTTGCGTACCTTTTTCCGCTATAATCTATAGGCTGGAAAAAGGGTTAAACTCATGCCAGTAGATGCTCTTCTAGACCAATTTAATGAGTGTGAAGGAACAAGGTCACTTGACAATCTTTTCAATTTAAGGGAGTCCGAAAAGAGCTTAATTATGGACTTTGTGGGGGTTCCTTTTTCATAAGTAATCTCCAAGGCCCGAAAAAGGTGATAAACCAAAACCAAGGAGAATGTTCCTTTTTCAAAGATTTAGTCCCTCAGGCCTGAAAAATGGTTAAACTTACACCTAATAATACTCTTCTAGTGAACCAAAGTTCCTAGAACATACCTTTATTCGTGAAATTGATTGTTCGGACCGAAAAAGGGGTAAATTACCACCGGACAGATGTGCCTTCAAATTTGAGTTTGGCGAGCGTGAAGGGAAACATGATCGCTCAACAATATTTTCATGTTTATAGAGTTTGAAAAGGGATTAAGGAAGACTCCAGAGGGCTACTTTTCTCAGTTAATCCAGACAAGATTGAAAAGCATAAATATAGTCTCATTGGATGTTGCTTTCGAATTATGAAGCGAGCTTGAAAGACAACAACACATGCTCATTTGGGAGTCCGAAGGGTGAGGCCAAGAGTGATGGTGCATTAGATGAATGAGGCTCAATCTCATAATCACGACAGGACTAACAAGGACTCCCGAGCCTATAGTCATTACTGACATCATGGATGCCAAAATGCAACAAGGATCTACCTAGGGCATCCATGTAAAGGTAGGCTCTACCACGTAATTACGACACTTCTAGAGCAGCAATGAAGGTTTCGTGTTGCACTTAGGCGGGGTCGATCCAATGGAAAATTGGAAAAGAAAATGAGATGCAAAAAGTGGATATGAAATCCTAACTTATATGCAAAAGTTGGAAAAAACGACTTTTACCAAACGATACCAAAAAGTGACCCATCCCCTAAAATTTCACCAAACGAAAAGGAAAAGAGTACCATAACATCCAATAAGAAACTCGGAGTTGGAAACAAGTATTTTCCAAGCCAGGAAAAATGACAAAGGGGGTCAAAAAGGTGGCAAAAAGGTGGCAAAAAGGGCCAAAAAAGTCTATAAATAGAAGTTGACAACTGATTTTCACCATTGCATTTTGAGAATTGACCAAAAGGAGAAAAAGCCCCTTTGCTAAGGAAGTTGATTCCGAGATCTTCAGTGGATGAAACGAACTTTCGCTTGGACCAAGTACAAATTCATCCCTCTTGCACTTCAATACTTCATTATGCATTTAATTTTGGTTTTGGAGGGGGCACGCTCTCCTAAAAAGAGAATCCCTACGTGTATGTGGGCTGTCCAAGGACAACCCGCGTATGTACTTAGGCATAAAACACTCTGCCTGCGTACATACGTGACTAAGGCCAAAACAACCCGCGTACACCCTCAAAAGCTTGGAAAAAATTGAAAAGCAAGAGCTAACTCCCTTCAATTTTCCATGGAATAGGATGCATGTCCACTGGAGGGAGAGGGAACACAAGGATATAGACATCTTAGTCGAAGAGGACCCTTCCACCATTGTTGCAATGTGTAACGACCCTGCTTAAATAGATGTATAAGATTATTAATTATAATTAATGTAATAATCTAACTGTCCTAAAAGTTAGCTAAACAATAATTATTTCTTAAATAACATTAACTAATTAATTATCATTAATTACTTGTTCATGACTGTCAAGGATTAATTAATTATTAATTGACTCATTAATTAATTAAGTAAAGAATTAAAGGGGGTTAATAAATTATATTGTTAAATTAAAGATTACGTATACTGAGGGGATAAGGGGCATTAATAAACGGATAAGGAACATGAATAATGGGATAAGGGGCATTAACTATGTGGATAAGGGAATGGATGCAGGGATAAGGAAATAAATGAGGAGAAAGGTTAGTGAAGGAGGATATGAGCGGAGGAGGTTACGAAGGAAGGGATTATCATTCTACGAGGGATTTTATTGTAAGGGGTTTTTCTCTTGGATTTGGAGGGAGGAGAGTTTGAGTTCTGTAGTCGGAAGGATTAGTACAGGGGGCACCGGTTTGCTGGGGGTTTTGGGCACTGGGGCCAGGATATCCATATGGTATCCTGGAGCTAGGTAGTTGTCCTAGTTGGCAGGTTGGAAACTCGGTTTTGTGCAAAGTTGGTCCGTGGCTTCAAGTTGGGCAAGGCAACAACAGGAAGGTCAACAAGGCAAGTGGAAGTGGAGGGTTAGCATTAGACCAAGGTATTTTAAATTTATGTATTTGTTTTATTATGTTATAAAATTAATATTCGTTGATAAATTTAACATGCGTATGTGCTAAATTAAAAGGAATTATTGAATTTTCTGAAATCAAGAGAAGTTACTGTTATGTTTGTGTAATTAATTGATGTTAAATTATTCGGCTACTACACATGGTATCAGAGCCTCGTTCACAATCTGGAGCCTTAAGGGCCAAGCTCCAGCTCTACCTAAGATCCACTTAACCTGCAAACCAAACACAAAATTTTTAACACAAATAATAAAATAAATGAAATACATATTGAAAATGTAAAAACAAATATCACAATAAAAACAAGTATTAGAGCAACTCTTAATACAATAGATAGATATTTCCTCCTGAATAGAGTGTGCACAAACCCTACTGCATCTCGACATACTAAAACAAAGCTTCAATTATCTTCAGAAAATGCATATCGGGAGTTAGGACCAACAACGGTGATTGCTGATAGCGAAAATAACCATTAGATTTCATAGAGGATAGCCCACGTTTGTCCTAATTTATAACAAGAAAACTAGGTTAAAATAAGATTCAATAGAAGAATATTATCAATAATCTCGAGTAAACATAACTTGTAGATATCTGATACACAAAGTATCAACAAAGCAACTAGGGTTGTTACAAGATGCCCATTTATATCAAGACACCACGTTATACTTAGATGATGGCTAATAACTGTCCAATGAGAAGACCTGCAACAATTGTTCTACTTTGTGTTTTGACTCTTTACTATGCAAATTTCCTCAATGTAGAACTTATAATATGAGAGTTTAAGATGAAACAAATCACCTGAACATCAAATTAAGTAACAACGTTCGAGATAAATAATAGAAAACACCGATGGTAACAAAGGAGCATGCTGGACTAAATTGGTGCACAAAGCTTCTTATCTAAAAGTTTAAGCTCACAATTTGGCATTGGAGTGATTGTAACTTTGATAACTGGAAATTTAGTTCCAAAGGCAATATGAGTATGACTACACATTGCAGAATAATAAAGCAAGCAATCCAACACAGGGCATGTGCAAACAATAAAAAGATAATTCAAATCTATGATGGACATATGCATTCTCATGATATATTATAAGATATCTACTTTCCTCAGCATAAATACACACATACCTCCAAAAATGGTCCATTTTCAGGGTCTTCAATCCTCCTTAAAGGGCCATCGCCAACAGTAAATCCATCTCTGTAAAAGGTAATGTTGTGGACAACAGGTTCGGGTGCTTGGGGAGTAGTTGGACTTGGTACACTCTCTCCTGAAAGCAACCTCCCAGTTCCAAAGAAGGATCTTGAGCTATATGATGGTCGAGGTTGGTCAGCATGCCCTTCCAAAGCTCCAAGCTGTCTAGCTCGATTGAAAATAACATTAATATTGTTGTTTTCTTTGGATGGATCTTGGACTAGCATGCCACTCTTTTCGCCTCTGGTGTAATACACCTGGGGGCCGTCGAAATCACTGTCAAAACCCGAACCCAAGGGGTGATTGAGGTCAGAGAGCGTCCTGATGCCGCCGCGGCTGCCGCTGGGCTTTGCCACTTTCTTATCCTTTCCAGCCATTGCCGGAGCCGGTGCTTGGGGTGCCGGCTGGAAACGAGGAGGAATAGGAAGATGTCCAACGTTTGAAACCGACAATGGCTCAGCGGCGAGCAGCGAACTGGGGACAGGATTATCAGTATTATTGTTGTTCTCGAAGAAGGAATGGAGGGCCGAATCAAGCTGCCAGTTACAACTTTCCAGGAAGAAGGCAGCTTCCTCTGGCGTGCTCGCTGTTACGCCACAGAATTGCTGGACAAGGCCTGACTGTTCTTGGCTATTTTCCATTGTTATTATTATTATTTATCTCGTACCTGTCAGTTAGTGGGTCAAACGCGGCCTCTCTTATGTCTTCCAACCCACACACAGCTTCCCGGGCTTAACCAGGAGACCAGAACAACGCGTGAGCTCCGAGGAATGGTATCACACATCACCAATACACAAACCCAACGCATAAGCTCCGAGGAATAGCCTCATGCTCTGGAAAATAAAAAAAAATATATAGCCACTCATCTCATCACTGCAAGGAAGTAGTTGCAAGGGCTGCCAGCTACTGGAAGAATACATAAGGCTTTCACAAATAGATAAATAACTGCAAATGGAAGATCGTTGAATTCCAGTGGCTACAGAGCATAGAAATAATTTTTCTTTCCGTTCTAAGCTACAGAATAACCTCACGTACTGACGATATCGCGTGTATCACTCTTCAAGCTACGAAACAACCTCCCATTACCAAGACAAGGGAGGAGATCGCAGCCATTACTGGAGCTCTGCCACAGTAGCAGAGAGGGAGAAGCCGAGGGCGCATTTGTGTAGGGAGAGAGGCGACAGAGATGGAGTGTTAGGTTTGAGGAAAGTTTAGGGTTTGTATAACCTTCTATTTTTTTTAGATTATTTTATTTTAGGTTGGGACAGGCGGAAAAGAGGGAGGGGGCACGTGGGCCTCATGCGAGGTCCAACGATGCCCCAGGGCCATTTTTTTTATATATATAGATATTTGTATATATATTAATAACCTCAAAATGACGATAATTATAAAACATCAATTAAAATTATTTTAAAATAACTTTTTATTTTTATTATTTTTATTATTATTCTTATATTTGTTTTATTTTTATATATTTGTTTTCTTTTTAAAACATTTCCTTATTTAAATTCTTTAAAAAAAAAATTATAACTTAAGTTAATTAGGCTTAATTAATGTATAAGTAAAAATAAATAAATAAAATTACAAAAGATTGTTTGACTCCCCGAGAGTCGAACTCGTGACCTCCAAGTAGCCAAAGGCCCCACACATTCACACCAACCACTACATCACACATGAGTCTTTACAAATAAATTCTTATACCTAATAGATTAATGGTAACACTGTATGATTAAAGTGGTATTATTATTAGGAGGATACAACATGAAGATTAAGACTAACTGGCTTATTACCTAATCTATTGATCTGGAGCCAGCTAATCGAGTTGAATCATAATTAGTGAATGCACAGGAAATCAAGGTAAAGGCTTATTTAGTGTTTCTGATCTTTGTATCTCAAGTATAAACTCCAATTGTCCAAGCGTCAGGTTCACGAGACCGTACACACAACTCGTCGATCCAAGCGCCAAGTCCCTCCATTCCATTCCACCAGTCAAAGTCAACGCTAAATATCAATGCAACATTCGACAATGCCAACACTACGCGCCAGGGAAAATCTCACGAGTCAGGTACTGGAGGATATTTAGTTATAAGTGAAAAGTTAAAAGGACTTAGACTAGGACAGGCAGGGAGGAGGCAACATATGCACTAGGTGAGTAAGCATAGGAATTGGTGAGTATGGCGAAAGGCTAGCGTAGCTGCAGGGCAAGGGAACCAATAGTTTTTTTCATAGGGGCAAAGAAATCAAGCTTAGACGCTTAATCTTAACCCTAACCTAGCCAATCCCCTAAAGGAGTAATGTTTGTTTACAGACAAGTAAAGAAAACTTATGCCTAACCCTGTTTCTAGTTTGAGTAGCACCAATTTGAAACATCTTGTAACTCACCCTGACAACTTTGGTTGATACAGGTTAAAGCATACAGGATGGTCAGGACTCGAGGGAGTCGAGGTAGGGGAGCATCGTCGCAAGCACTGCCAACACCGCCATCGCCACCACCACCATTGCCCGAACTAGCCCTCATACTGTGCTCATTGGAAGCCATTAATGAGACTTTAAAGGGGCGACAACTGGCAGGGACTGAAGTGGAACCCCCACCGTCTGGAACGGGTAATCCAGAAGCGTCAAGGGATTTAGGGGGAGGACCTCCACCCGAAGACATCATGCGAGAATTGCAGAAGATCAAACTTCCGGAGTTTGCTGGGGGTCGCAACAGTGAACGCATGGAAGCATGGTTGGAAGGCATGACAAGGTGTTTTTCCTTAAGGGACTATGCGTCCAACTCAAAGGCAAAGATCTCCATTTTTTAGTTAAGAGATAGCGCCTTGAACTGGTGGGGCAACCTAGAAAGACAACTTCACCTTACCCCAGACACAATATCTTGGGAACTTTTCGAGGAGAGGTTCCAAAGGAAATATCTACCAGCATACTACAAGGAACAACAGGTAGGGGCATTTCATGCCTTAGTACAGGGAAATTGAACTGTAGAAGAATATGAGATCAAATTTATGGAACTGGTCAAGTATGTTTCGTATATGGATAGTGACCAACGACAGCCAGAGCACTTCGTCTATGGATTGAACCCTAAGATAAGAGCTATGGTGCGGATGTGGAAGCCATCTTTAGTAGTGGAGGCGGTGGAAAATGCACGTTATGCGGAAGAACACATGAACTTAACCAGGGGTACAAGACCGACATTTCCGCATCGTCCTGGATTTGTAGGGAAGGCCCCGAGGGAATTTCCTAGGGGAGGGGGCTCAAGGCCACCACCATATGGTAACAAAGTCGCTCCAAGGATAGTAGCCGCAGGGATTTCAATGGCAGTGAGTGCAGCATCTCGTTCATCGCCAACGACGCAGAGAGGTCCACGACCATCTCAGGGAACAATGAGTAGGGGAAGGAACTCATTTCAAAGACAGTCACATAACAATGCACATGTTCAATCTCGTGTTACCTGTTGGGGGTGCGGAGGACCCCATTACCAACGTGACTGCCCAGAGTTACAATCATGGTTTATGCATAGAGAAGGAAAGGCACTGATGGGGAGATCAAGTAGCAGCCACCAGATTTACACAACGGTTAATAATCGCCAGGACAAACATCAATCCACGATGGTGGAGTCATCAGGTACGCTAAATCATATCAATGTCAAGATTTTGTTTGATTCTGGTGCGACATATAGATTCATTTCACCATCTGCATTAGAAAAGAGTGGGTTGGCAGCCTACGAGCACGATGACTTTAAACAAGTCGAGATGGCTTCGGGGGAAAAACAAGTGGTAGGACCTAGTGTTGATA
>JZKD02S1677185.1:16787-29962 GCA_000966675.3 Picea glauca | reverse complement strand
AGTTTCCTCTCAAACCTAATTCAAGGCCCTAACCCTAAACTAGTTGGTTGACCCTACAAATAGAGAAAGTTTAGTTTATTTTAGATTAATCGTTCTTTTTAAAGGCTTGATTTACTCACAAGGATATGGTGGTGAAACTCATGATGTTATAAAGAGACGAAAATAGGAGAAAATTAAAGCACTTAAAAGCAAAATTACTTCAAATTGAAAAAAAATCTTTATAACTAACTCTTTGTTAACGAACTTTTCTTAACTAATTTTTCAAGATCTTGCAAAGAAAACCTAAAACGTACTTTCGCTTGAATACAATCTACTTATGCTACAAGAAATCAAGAAAGAACTTGAAAAATAGACTCTTTTTCATTTTTTCCAAATAACCAACTCAAACTACTTTACCACACTGGAAATGTTTTTTTTTTTTTTTAAATTGCCTTAAAGAGAAAAACTGAAATAAATCTTTTTCTTTTTTCAAAGAAAGTAAAAGGGGTAAAAAATAAAACTAAAACAAGACTGAAATAGATCCTTAGCCCACTGCGGATCACAAGGAATCAATCAAGAAACCTATAAGGCATATCTACAATTCAATAGCTTGCTTAAAACCCTTTTTAAAATTAAACACAAGAAAATCAAGAAGACAAGTAAACTGAACTCTAAACCCAGGCTATGGATGTAAACAAAGACTCTCGACTGATCCAAGAAACCCTAATAAGTGTGAACCTCAATCAGGAAAGAGGAAAACTCCCTCTTTTTAAAAAAAATTCTTGAAACAGAGACTCGGGCTGTTGCATTAACAACCTATGTATGTACTCGAGCTATTTATTGAGCAGAGTGCATATGTACACGAGCTAACTCAAGACATGGTGTGTACACCTCTGTATCTTTTGAAAAAAATAAAAGATCAGGTAGTCTTACAGGGAAGGGACAACTGGTATTGCACCTGAAGATGACAAGAACCCCTTGACTGACTCAGAAAACTCGAAGAAACTTGAAAGGAAAACAAACCAATAAAACAACCCAAAATCCCCTAAAAAACCCTAGAGGCTTCCCCAGTATTGTTTCCAATTCTACTAGCAGGAAATAACTCCCCTTTAACTACATTAGGGTTCAAGATGTAGACAGAGCGAATAACCATTTAAAAACTAATAAATTCTCTATACTACCCCAAACATATCAAAACTAATATAAAGAAAGGAGAGAGAAAGGAGATCGGGTTACTATACCTCTAATCCCACACCTGGTGATGATCTCCTCGCACTTGGAAGTTCCACTAACTGCACGTCTCCTCCTAGGGATGACTTGCATCCAAAGATAGGAAAAAAAATAACTACAAGCATGCTAGTCCATATATAAGTTAGGGATATATGTTAGAATGCCAAGCATAAATCAATAAAAGTACTCAAGACACCATCATTTGGGACAGGAAAATGTGATTCTTTTATTCATAATACAAATATTATACCTTACAATCTGAGTCAGCTACCGTTCCACGAACCTGGTCCGAGATCCTATTTACCATGCTCCAAGTGCACCTTATATGAACTTATTCTCTCAACCTTCTGATCTCTTCTATGGAAGGGAATTTTTTAAATGGAGTGAGAAGGGGCTCATGAGGATATGCTAAGGCAATTTATTGACAAAAGGCGACAATATCTTGGGCAAGGAGGGGGAAGTGAAATCGGGTAGAGTTTCATTGTTCTTATGCTTATGTTAGAAATGAGATCCCAACACCTCCTTTTGTATTCCAAAAGGATGGTTATTCAGTTGGGTGATGGGCTATAGCAGGTGGATTATTTGGGAAACCTCCAATAGCCTGTGAATTTTAGCGAATTCCTTACAACTTTTTATTTTTTACAACTTTTGCAAGCATACACGGGTTGTAATGGTGCAACATGCATATGTACGCTAGTTGTAGTGGTGCAAAAAACATATATATGCGGGCTTTAATGGTGCAGGGCACGTACATCTTCCAAAAAATGGTTTTTCAAGAAGATCTTCTCAACGATGCTTTGACAAAAAATGCAAGTAAGAGGACCAAACCCATATATGCATGTGTAAGGAAATTTATGGCTATAACACCTATGAATATTCAAACTTAGAGCTGATCCAGAATATAAATTGGAGTAGAAAACAACAAACAAATTTTCAATTCACTTAAACCCCAATCTAGTGGGAAATTCAAGAATAACGATACCAAACCTATGGCAACAAATTTCAACTCTTAGGGCACACTTTCCAAGCATAAAATCAGATCTGAAATCACTTTAATTATTGCATATTTACATTAGTGAATATGATTTATTGTCTTCAAAATGTTTGTCAAATAACTCGACAATTTCATCCCTTAATATGGCAAATCAACATGAACAATAAATGCTGAAAAATTACCAAAAAATCTAGAAGACAATGTCAAAAGATGATAATTAATTTGCGATTCCACAAGTATTGGAAAATTGAAAACTTCATATATATATGTATAAGGATGAAATACATATACATACCATAACTTTATCACAACGTTGGTACAATATTTTAAGCTCTCCAAAACCCTAGCTAAGGAAACCATGTAAAACATTGGCCACCACTAAATGTCTCCAACAAACTAGCATCAACATCGACGAGTCCTCCTCATCTTCAATAACAAGATTGTATCACACAAGCTCTCCATAATAGCATGATTGTGTTCCTCAGAGTTTGCAAGACATATCCAGTTTTCATCACATAAGTACAAGGTAAGACAACTCTAGTCCTAGCCTCCAAATATACATGTCCATCCTAGGGTTTGAATCCTCAAACCCTAGGTCTTCCTGTCTTGCACCATCACAAACATCAAGACCTCCATGCATCATCGAGGATAAAAGAACTCCATGATCTTTCCCTAGCATTACATTCCATAAGAACAAAGCTCAAAAAACATTCAAGGCATTAGCTCCACTCTCCATGTCTTCTACTAGGGTATAAATCCTAGTGCTACAATAAGAACCACAAGAACTATCATCATCTTCAACGTCATGTTATTCTCCAGGGTTTACATGTATAAAACAAAACTTATCCAAGACATCTCTTTTTCCACTTATCTTCTAATAGGGTTTCCTCATAAACACTAGCGCCTAGCTCCTAGGAATTCCTTACGATCCCTAACATCTCCAATACAAGTACAAAAGGAGTACAAAATGATGATTGAATACACAATTTCTATCCTCCCTTATATATACAAGTAGGAGAGGGAGGCTACCATTAAATAAGTGTTGAAATCCCCTTACTCCGACACCTAGGTATCTTGTTATCTAGTGGTTTCCTTACTGCAAATCAGATTAACAACTCACAAAACAAAAATTCACTGTTGAAAAATTCAACTCAATAAATCTAGCGGAAACAAAAACTGGAAACCAAATCATGCACACATAAACACCAATATTTTTGGATTGATACCCTTGGAAAAACCCTGGAGGGAAAACCAGTGCCGAGAATGACTTTATTATGCTAAAATTAGGGCTCCCGTAACATAGATAGTGGCTCACTAAGAGAAATACAATTGCAGACAAAGCTGGCAAAATCTGATTTGCTATACAACCAAAATCCACATGCTTTTGGATATGTATGCACCTATCCTTAAGCACTCCTGCATATACGTGCCTGTCTCCACTGATGCCCACGTACATGTACTTAAATCTTGTACAAAAAATTCCATATGACACAACTCTTCCCCTTGGATTCACTCAACTGAAACCCACTTGCGACAACCTCTGTTCTCTCTTCTCAATGATTTGATCTCTAGATGGAGTTCCTTCTCCACCTATCCAAGATCTCATTGAATCACAGTCCTTTGTGATCCAACCCTTGAGAAAAAGTCCTTTTTTGCTCTCTCAAGTGTAAACAAAAGTATTTCTTTTCTTTTACACTCTCGAATGACTCCACACTAGAAAAAGTCCTTTGTTATCTTTGTGTGAAAATGTCTTCTCCTTTACCCTAGGCTTGCTTTTATAATCTTGAGTTATAACCTAACCCTAATCTCCAAAGTGATTAAAGACTGCGATTACTTCTCACCTCACTTGAGATTGATGGCTAAGATTACATGTTAATTACTTTTAAATTTTTCCTTAAATAACTCAATTAATTAAATATTTAATTAATAAAATAAATTTACTATTCAAGAGTAGAAGGCTTTCAACGACTTCCTCATGCTAGACCCCAAGCCTATGCGGAAATACCTATTTGATGCTACATGCATCAACAATAAGGACATGTGTCCATAAAAGTAACCAACAAAGCAATCCCACATGAAGTTCTCTACGATACAATGATGCACATGACATTAAACTAGGGTTTATCCATCCCACAAAGTGAAATCCACTCTATGTCACGATCTTGGGCTCGATGCCCCTTCTCCAAGATGGTGCACACTCCAGCAGGGTGTTAGTCGAATGCTCCCTCTTCGGCGGTGGTGTGCTATCCAAGTATCCTCATGCAAGGCGGTCCTCCTCTAACCATATGCCACTTACCCTATCATGTGCCTAATGTTACTCTTGTGTGTATCAATGTGGCCATTAACAAAATGCTCCTCCTCAACATATGTGTCTGGGTCCATCACCGACCTCCATGAAGTATGCTCCTTGACCCAAGTGTTGTTAAGTCAAGTGTCCAACCTCAAACATATATGTTACATGGTCCCAAGCTCCAAGGGCTAAGTGCCCTCCTCCAAGTTCCCAATGCTCCTCCTCTTAGGTGGGAATCTTCACTGATTCAAAAACCAACTCTCCATTGTTTGCACCGAATGGGTTAGTCAACATGCTAATTAGAGTAACAACCTCTTAAATAAGGGTTCCATGCTAAAACTTTAACCGAGGTCAAGCATCAACCCAAATTGACCCATATGCATGTCCACAAAACATCATCAAGGGGTTAGGAGAAATAATATTCTTTTAGCGAGGTAAAAACACTTTTAAAGTAACAACAAAAACTAATAATACATATTAAGTTAAAACTTATTAAACAATAAAAATAAAATGTGATACACTCTTATAAAATTTAACATGTTCACATTTTTGAATGAATCATTATGGAAACGGTATAGTCGTAAGAGATGAGTCACCTTTAAAGTGAGGGCATCCCATGACCATTCCTTTTCTTGAAACAATATTAGGTATGGAATTTGACAAGATCTTCTTAGTAAAAATTTATTTAAAAGAATATGTATGGAATATGATTTAAAAGATTATGTACATAAAGATTAGGTAGATGAATTTGATACTCCCTTAACAAATTTAGCATGTTAGCATGTATGTTTGTGGAAATTGTATAGTTGTAAGAGATGAGTTTCCTATAAAGTTAGGGCGTCCCATGACCATGTCTTGTCGTGGAAACTTCGAGACAATACTTGGGTGTCATTATGGTAAATGCTTTATTTTTGAGTAATCACGGAGAAGGCCAAACTATCTAAAGGTCCAACATATTGTGAAATAAAAGAGATGATACTTTTGTATATAATATTGTAAAATTAGAGGTATGTCTAATTTATACTTAGTTTGGCGGATTAATGGTATGGATTTGAAAAGGTAATTGATGAGTCTATTATTTGTAAATATTTTATTTTTTATTTTTATGAAAACAAACTCCATGGATTAATATTATGAGATTTTATAGGTAATTGATGGTTCAATCTTTGCAAATATTTTTAATGACGAAACTTGTTACTATTATAGAAGTTGGGATTAGCTCTTCTCAAAGGAAGGTTCAAATACTATATGTAGTGTGAGACACTACATTATTACAAAGATGAAGGATGGAGTGGAGTTGTCATTTGATTTTAGGTTAAAATATAAAAACTTTATAAGAAGAGGAAGAGAAGAAAGAGAGATAGAATGTCACTAGGTTAATTAGGATTTTAGAGTTGATTAGGTTATTTAGAACTATAGGTTAATTAGAGATTTTCAATTAGGTTTTGAAATGAATAAGAAAGAATAACAAATTAACAAAGACAACAAACTAAGGTTAATTCATGGGTTTTCTTTGGTGAGCTAATTAAGCTAATTGCAAAGAGGCAGAAAAGAAGGAACAAACACAGAAAAACACTATTGAAGGTGTTGAAGCCAATTGTATTGAGGATGAGTGATGTGATAGACCTCCAATATAGTCTTGCTCCCCCTGAATGGGGCTACACACATTGCTACACCTTCCTATGCAACAAACTTGATGTCAATCTCTAATATAATGCGACACGACACACTAGATCTACTATATAAAATAATAAAACAATGAAGCACTAGATAGTGACTCAATCTATGCTTAAAAAGGTGATGTCTCCTTTACCCTCGATGTGGTGAAATATTTCAAGGTAGGAGGGAAAATTTGTCCGCGGTGTGAGAGGGGACAAAGGCAATAGAGATATGATAAAATAAGACACAACAAGCCTTTAAAGAAGAAACCAAACAAGAAGAGAGAGATCCATGTAGATGCATGTTGATATGTTTTTCCTACTACCCATAACGTTTTGTTTTCATGAGGGCCCACTTGTGAACCTTTTAGAAGTGTGGGTGTGGGATGGTAACACCCTTGTCAAAATCCCACACCCTGCGCATGTGCGCTCAAGTCATGCCTAATTCTACCATCTGGGGTGAGAGGCAAAAGCTTGATAGATTTCATCCACATACCCGCAAACCACAGTTCCATAGACCTCAAAATGATTTACCCTCGACCCATAACCCATAAAATGAATTTCCCGCTGGCCCACACTCCCCTACCCCCACGAAACCGTACACCTACAAACCCACATACCCACATTCCCGCACAACCACAATATGCAAATCGCACCTTGCATACCCGCAACCTACAAAAATGACACTTCTGCCATCCTGCACTCTTGCACCTCTGCAAGTACACATGCCTGCCATTGGTTACCCTACATTTTTTAATATGGTGCAATAAATTTCGGAAGGGGGTGATGACAATGAAGACTCCCCCGTTGAAGGAAAAATCCCACACCCTGTGCATGTGCGCTCAAGTCATGCGTAATTCTACAATGCAGGGTGAGAGGAAAAAACATGACATATTTCATCCACATACCCGCAAACCACAGTTCCTTAGCCCTCAAAATGATCTACCCTTGACCCAAAACCCGTAAAATGAATTTCCCGCAGGCCCACACTCCCCTACCCCCGCAAAACTGTAGACCTACAAACCCACATACCCACATTCCCGCACACCCACAACATGCAAATTGCACCCTGCATACCCGCAACCTGCAAAAATGACACTTCTATCTTCCCGCACTCTTGCACCTCTACAATAAATTTCGGAAGGGGGCGATGACAATGAAGACTCCCCCGTTGAAGGCAGGGTGGCAAAATGTAGCATGGGAACTATTCTTCACTGAGAATGAATATTGATATTTGAGTAAATATGATAAAGATGATGATTACACTACCCTCGTGACGGTTTCTATATAGCATTGAATGGTCATGAGGTGAGGAGGTACGTGCATCTTGATTTAATTAAATGATATTAATTATTATTACAATTTATTATATTTATTATTATCATTTTTATGTTTGTAACACAAATGTCTCGAACACAATTTTTCTCAAGAGGAAGAAACAACCAGTTCAAGAAGATTCACATACTGGGGTGAGTTCAAATGTGGGTGCATTAGAAATCCCTCATTTGGAAGGAGACAATCAGGTGCCTCACAAATAGAGGGGTTGTTCAATAGCCAGTGTTGAGGGTGGCGCAATACATCACCCTCACAAAAATCCCTCTCCGGGCCACAAGAGTCAGGAGGGTAATGCATGTGGTAAGGAAAATAACGAGGGATGTGTAGGGGATGGAGATGTACATAACCCATCTTGTTACCTATTGGACACCACTCACATTTCTCCCCCTATGCCCAAAATAAAAAGGAACTTAGAGGGAGAAGCTCTTGTAGACCCCAATGGTGCGGAATTGAATACAACCAACATGGAAATTGATGAAACTAATGACGTACCCGCATGGGTTGTAGTGAAATTAGTTGAAAGCAAATTGATAGTAGAGGAGTTAGCTCGAGAAGGGCCAATCATTTTTGAAGAATAATATGTCATGCTTCACCATGCTAGCTACGATAGATAGTCCAAGAAGCTCCACATTGTGAGAGTCAAGATGAAGGATTAAAAGGTGACAAAGAAATGGAGCTCTGAAGTTGAAACAAAAGGTTTGAAACCTTTAGGAGTCCTCAAAGTCTATTAGGCTATAGGGGAACCTCTAGCTCACTCAATAACAAAGCAAGAAATAGAGAACAAGAGATTTAAGAAGAGAATAAGGGAATTGGAAGAAGCTCTTACCTTGAAGCCACTATTTATAGAACCATTAGCTGTAATGTTCCTGGAGGAAATGGTTGGATCAACTTCCAAGGTTACCAAGGCTGCATAACTACTTGTTGGTTTCAGAATATATGTAGTTGAAAATATTGATAAGGGGCTCAACATTATACACGAGGCTTGGGAAATAAATGTAGAAGATTGTGTCATAGCTGAAAGGATCTATGCCCTCAAGGAGTATCTACAAGAGGATCCGCAGGATAGTGATTTTTTTTATAAGAACACTGTGAGCACATTCATGGTGAGATTATCAATTATGGATGACCTGGTGAGACGAAAGCAGGACCTACCTTCCAAAAGCAGGCTGAAGCAAATACAAGTGGTATAACTAGCGAGAATAGATGATTTCCTACAACTGATCACCACATGTGATTCTCTGATGGAAAATAAAATTTCACTGTTCATGAAAGTCCTTGATGTTATAAAGGAGCCAGAGGACCCTTTATTAATAAAGGACTCAATGCTATTGAATAAGGACCATGTGTAAATAGAACTCAGTGCACTAAGGGCTGCATGGGGAGTGGAATTCGACGACCTGGAAAGTGTCCCAGAAGAAGAACTACGACGGTGGTTTCACGAATGATAATGAAGACCAGTCATCCACGGTGCATCAATAATGGGACACATTGAAGAACACTAAGGATGAATTATTCGGAATCAAGGTAAAACAAGATATAACTGTAGCATTTTTACGTGAATAAATTCAAGAATGGCTTAGCGGTGCGTTAAAAGCACGTTAATCCTCCCTAGTCCCAGATAGAAAAGAAACGACTACGAAAATTTGTCTAGACATAATTTCCCATCTTATATAAAGAATGCAAGAGAAGAAACAAATGATGCTTCTACTTCCACTTTATGTGAGTATACACTTTATTTGAAAATAATTTCCCTCACTGCATTTTCTTCTCTGTTAGAAAATCATCCAATTCTTGTCTTTCTAGTGTTAGTGTTTGCAAGGCCGATTTCTAACCATCTCCTTCTATCTTCCAGGTTTCCTATGATCGATACATGGTCCATGAGAGCCCCATCCTAGCCTATTAGGGTGAACACATTTCTTATTTCTTGTTTAAATATCATAAATATTGTGTAGTGTTGAGTTTACACATACATTATATTTGGTATTCGAACTCTCATTTTGTATTTATTTTTTGAAATCCCACAGAGAGATATCTTGGGGGCTTATAACTTCTGTGATTTTAGACTTCTATTTTTTTAGCGTGAAATATCGAGACTGAGTTTCTTGTGCATCCTTATGATATGAATGTGGCTGAATCATTTAAATTTTTCTGAAAGGACCATTTCCTGCTATCATTTTTTTTGTTCGTTTTGCTTCAAATGGATTTTTGTGTCCTTTCGCGATGTGGAAACAAATATGATAAATGTTTATGAATTATTTTTCCTTCCTCGTGTTCAAATATTCTTCTTATTTGCAAGATGTTCTTTGCCTGTTTCACTCTCAGGCGTTGATGTAATGAATGATACAATTTTTTCTTATAAATCTAAACATATTGTTATCTGAGTGAGAAATAGAGGAGCACCACCTCTTTAAAAACATAGAGGGTATTCTTGAATTCCCATAGAAATACCCTGTGAGGTTGTCTCTTGTCCCTAACAAGAAAAGAGATCAACAAGGCATTAGAGATGAAGGAAACACACAACACAAGATCATGGAGGAGTTTAGGTGTTATATCAAGATTCAAATATGATCTAGAAGTGTTTATGTGAGACAAATAGAGTGAGATTGAATAGTTGAAGAGTTCAAGAAACAATTTTCAAAGAGGAGAGTGATATAAATAGGTTAGGAAATGACTTCAAGGTGTAAGTGAAGTTAACTTGGTTTTTGGGAAAAGTATGCCCTCCATTGGAAGTGTATTACATGTTTTGACAGTGGTAACATCCCTTATGAAAGATGTTGTTTACTTGGCACCAAGAAATGAGGAAGGGTGCAAGGAAGGTTTGACTTAGTGGGCAACTCGTTAAGTGTGCTTAAAAATATTTGTCAAAGAATTCAAATAATATTTCAATTAAGTGTAGGCTAGATCAATGACACAAATTCCCAAAAAACATCTTCCAACTAGGAGGGAATCCCAAATGCACGCCTCAAAGGTTTTGGTAGAGTCAAAACACTAACCAAATCCCAAAGACAAGACACGAGGTGATATTACAACCTACTCAAATGTTAGACATCCTATGGTGACTTAAGGGAGAGTAATCCAACATAGAAAATACATCATATGAAGAACAAGAGATATCAATGTCATCAATGGGGTGGTCGTGCATGGAAAAAGCACATTAGCAAGGCACACCATGGTAAATCCTAGTGTGTAGGGGTATATGAGTAATAAAATGTGAAATCTATACATTACATATTGTTTGATTGTAGGTGTTTCTATCCATAAGAGGGGGTACTAGCGAGTTGCAAGGAAGGAGGAGAACACAACAAAATGATAAAATATAGAGAAAACAAAGGTATCGACAAAGGAAAAATAATGATGAATGAAGGGTAGACACTACCTCTGCATGTAGTGTAAGCTAATGCCCCCTATGATTGCAAGGGAATTCTTCAAAGGTTGCATCATAATGCCCAACTTTCATGGGAAGATTCACATGTCTTGATAATCAACACAAAACAAAGCTACTAGGGTCATAGACAATATGATATGAAACATATATAAGATATAGATAAGAAAGATCAAGAAGCAAATATGCATGTCACACAAAGAATGTCTAAAGAGGAGACAGACAAATCTAACTACTACAATAACAAAACAACTAAACAATGAAGTAAGATGTAAGTCTAATTACCATGAAAATAAAGCAATGACTAGACTATGAAAGTAAACATTGAAAGAAATGAAAAAGGGAGAGGGTAAGAGAATGATACATGTACTTACTTGATCATAGGTGTTGATGA
Organism: Picea glauca; assembly: GCA_000966675.3. Lineage (NCBI taxonomy): Eukaryota > Viridiplantae > Streptophyta > Pinopsida > Pinales > Pinaceae > Picea > Picea glauca. The sequence continues at coordinate 18,700 of JZKD02S1677185.1, read as the reverse complement.
TGTGGGACCTAGTTGAGGCATGTCAAAGATGTGAGCATGGTTATCTCATTGCTAAAGCAAGTTGTCCTTGTAATATAAACATTAAAGGATTTCCTTGAATGGGGTGAAGACAATTACACCAAATCACAAGGAAACATAGTAAGCGAGCAAAATCAATGAGAGAAAGGAAAGAAGGCAATAATGCGATGGTAGAACTAGTGAAGGCACTAAGGGTGAGAGGTGACAAACACTAGTACGACATTGTGAAAGCATGAGAAGAAACAAACACTAGTATGACACTATGAAAGCGTGAGAGGGGATGATGCTAACAAAACACCAACCAAGGCAAGAGGTGACAATAACTCATAGCTAGTGAGGGTGAGAGAGAAGTGACAAAAGAAATAAAAGAAAGACAAATATAGAAAAATGAATGAAGAGAGACAATGACACTAGGATAGGATTAATGAAGGTAGGAGGCAAGAGGCTTGAGGAAGGAGATGTTGTAGAGATGATTGAGCGGGTGATCCCATCGCCATAGTCTATGATATGCACCAAATAAGGCCAATGTCCTAGGAACAACTTAACGAGAACCGTGACCTCAAAACAAGAACTCTAGCCCAAAAAACCCATATTTTTGGAAAAAAAAAATGAAAATCAGCCTCCAAATCAAAAAGTGGTGCTACCCACCATTTTTTCAAACAGGGTCAAAATTACCACATTTTTCAAGTATGGCCTTCAAAACTCATACAGTAGGTCAAAAAAACCTTAAAATGAACACCTAAATAAAAAATGATGTTACATAAAGCAAAATGTTTTTTTCAAAACGTTAAAATTAGAGATATTTTGAGATATTTCGAAAACATATTTTTAGTAGTTGGTACCATTAAAACCAAAACCTCAAAATCAACCATCAAATTGAAAAGTACTGCGGTAGCACCCATTTTAAATTGGGGTATTAAAATGATACAATTTTTACATAATAATGCCATGAAACCAATACATTTAAAAATATATAATCAAAACCCAAATTTGAAAAAAAACATTAAAAAAAGGTGGAAAAAAACTGAAAAAGAAAAGAAAAAAAAAATTTCCATAGGAAAACAATAATTTTAAGAAAAAAAAAATTGTTTTTGAAAAAATGAATAGTAAAAAATCCTTTAAAACTTAAGTGAAATAAAAAAAGAAAAAAAACTAAAAAAAAAAACTCAAAAAAAAAGAGTCTAAATTCAAAAAAATATTTAAAATTAAAAACATATTCTAAAAAAATGCTAAAACTCCATAAACTAAAAAATTATAATAAAAAAAAATATTAAAATACACACTTTCATTAAAAATTAAACACACACACACACACACGTGTGTGTGTATCTCTCATGAATCCTGGAGAAAGATAGAGCAAATACAGAAGAATTTTATAACCTATAATCTCAAAATTAAAGGAAATACACCCTATCCCATCCTCCTCGTAGAAACTAGCCTCTCCCCTATTGAGAGCATGACTATGACTAGATACCTAATGTATAAGAACAAGTTAAACAACATGGAAGACAATAGGCTACCTAAAATTGCTTCCAAATCAAGTCATAACCACCATTGACTCAAGCGAGGATGGCATAAAGACACCCAATCTTGGCTAAACTATTGTGGAATAATGGAAGAAACCATTTTACAGAATAAAGATACTATTAAAAAAAAGTCAAATCAAAATTTAAGGAAAAAATGTGGTGTGATAAAGAGTTAGAGGGAAAAATAAAATTAAGGTATTATAAAGATGTAATCAATCCTAATCTAGAAGATCAAAAGTATCTATCTGTTTTGTCAAGTGTAAAGAAAAAAATATGCATTGCTAAGATAAGAACAAATTCTCACGAGCTCCATAGTGAAACTGGGCGTTGGTCAATTCCTAAAATGCCATGGGATGAAAGAGTGTGTCA
>JZKD02S1677184.1:150902-171780 GCA_000966675.3 Picea glauca | reverse complement strand
TGCCTATTACAATTATATTTTGACCAATCCGCAAAAGCGGATTTGGCCCTTTACAATAACCGACATGATCAATCCGCAATGGGGATTGATCCAATGAATAATATATCAATAATAATTAGAATATACTTTGCAGTTACATTATTTCAACAAAGGCACCCAGAGCATTTTATGGCAGGATCGACATTTTTCTAACGAGCTTAGGATTTACAAAGAGTAGTGCAAATCCTAACCTTTACTTTAAGGTTGTGGATGATGGTCCGGTAATACAACTGTTGTATGTGGATGACCTATTTCTAACAGATGTGGAAAATCTCATCTAAGAGTGTAAGAGAAAATTGGTTATTGAGTCTAAGATGAGAGATTTCAGGATGATGCATTACTTTTTGAGTCTCGAGGTATGGCAGAGACAAGATGAGATCTTTCTGAATCAAGAGAAGTATGCAGTGGAAATCCTGAAGAGGTTCGGGATCCTGGATTACAAGGCAATGGCTACACCTATCGTATCAAATCTAAAGTTGTTGCAGGATACGACTTAAAAGACGGTGGATGTTACTTTATACAGCCAGATAATGGGTTCGTTGATGTACTTGACGAACACGAAACCAGATATATGTTTTGTTGTGAACACCCTGAGTTAGTATATGGAGCAGCTCAAGCAGGTTCATTTGGTCGTAGCAAAACATGTGATCAGGTACCTTAAGGGTACATTGGATTATGGTCTCAGGTATGTGACAAACCATGAGCTCGAGTTATATGGATATTCAGATTCAGATTGGGCTAGAAGTATTCCTGATCGAAAGAGTACTTCCGACATATTGCTTCAATCTAGGCTCCATTATGGTTTTGTGCAGCAGCAGGAAGCAGTCATGTGTAGCTCTCAGTACGGCTGAGGCTGAATAAGTGGCAGCATGTGTAGCATGTAGAGAGAAGCAGTGTGGCTTCGGAAGCAACTGTCTAGGTTATTTGGTCTCAAACTGGAGGCGACTTGCATTTGGTGTGNTCAGCCTTGTTCCTCAGTCTGTCAGCTGCTAATACATTGGATTCCACTTCTATGGCCGCATCTTGCATTTGAGCTAAGGAGGTAGCTCTTCTTTCTCTCAATAATAGGCAGAAATTGGGGCCAAATGCACTAGCATAAGAAATTTTGGCCGAGGCTTTTGAAGGCTTTATTTCGGCAGGGATTTTGTTATACATCTTATTGAATCGTTTGGAGAAGTCAGAGACAGACTCTCCATCCATCTTCTTCAAAGACCTGAACTCTGTCATGTAGTACATGAAATCCTTCCTATCTCCCCACTGCCTCAGGAAAGCACTATCTAGAGCTTCAATCCTGGCAATAGATCCCGGAGCCAATCCTCTAAACCACTTCCTCACCTCGCCATCCAGGCTCTAGACGAAGACTCTCATCCAGACATCTTCATTTTCAATGTTGAGGTTGTTCGCGTAACTGTAGAAATCAACCAGGTGCTCTTCTGCAGTTACGTCCCCCTCCCCGGTAAACTTGGGAATGTATTTCAAGTAATCCCCTGCGGGGAGAGGATTCATAGGATGGGGTAGAACTAAGGGAGCATATCTGGCAGCAACTATGGCATCCATTCTATTCAGAGGGGGATTAGCACCAGCCATAGGGATATTAGGTGGAGGAGAACCAGGAGGAGAAGGAGTTCGCGAAGGGGCTACTGGGAATGAGTCCTGAAGTGGAGTGGGAAATAAGAGGGGATTTAAGGAGAAGGATAACAAGCTCAAGTTAGCAGGTGCTTCTCTTTGCGCAGGAGTAGTAAAGATAGGAGTGGGGAAATCTTCTGCATTCCCGGGTCTACGCCAAGGTACAGTTTCAGGGGAGAGGGGAGTGACAAGGTCTTGTCCCTCTGATCCCAGACCAGGAGAGGAAAACTCAACAGGAACACTCCCAAAATTTATGAAACGGGAAACTCCAGAAACTGGTCTGTCAAGATAATGAGGAGGAGAAAAAGGAGTTCCCACAAAAGGAGATGGCAGATTACCTGATTCGATGATGGAAGATTCTTTTTCAAGGGCCTTTCCTTTCCTGAGCACCGCTTATGGATCTGTTTCAGGCGTAGTTAGAGGTAAATGTGGATGAGACCGTGTATGCCTTCCTCTGAAAGCCACAATTAATAGAGCAGGTTCTCCCCAGCGGAATCATCACAGTGGAGTCACCAAGTGCACAACAACAATCTCAATAATTCTGATATCTAATGCACCTTCAAAATCAGTTAATCGTTGTCGTTCAATCCCGGGAAAAATATTCAACTTCATCCCCGACAATGGTGCCAGAAATGTTAGCGTCGAAAGTCACTGCTGGATTGCTTGCAGGAGCAGAGCCCGACACCCATCAGTTTAATGTCACGATTTGTTTATAAAGGGATGATCAAATGGAGATAATGGCTCGAACGATGTGGTTCCAACTCCGAAACTAGGCTAGGCATGCATGGGAAAGTGAGGTCTTAGATAACTTCATACAGTGAGTTGTAGTAAGGGTGAGTAGGGGGAAGACTTGTATCAGGGAGATGCAAAGTCCTGTCATAAACATCAGGTTTCTAACATGCTGTAGAAGAAGACATCTAAACGCAAGATCTTCTTACATTCAAATGCAGAAAACTAGAGAAAACAATAACTCCACAATATATCCTTTATCATAACATAATTGTTATAATTCATGCAAATCAGTCGAACATGAACTCTCTTAGCATGAGATGAAAACCAGATGGATTGAGAAGATTGTCTGTCATTAAACAAGAAATCTTACATACAGGTGCATAACCAGAGAACTAGAGTGTGTTAAAACTTTACAATCGGGAGCTATGTTCTACCATCGATACTTTTCAAAATACAAAGATTGAGTTTATATATACTCAGAGAAAATCGCCTAATAGAGGCATGCTCAGTCGCCCAAGGCTTGGTGTCCCTTCTGTCAAACTCGTATTGATATCTTTCTTTAAGTGCCACTTTAACTACGCATGGCTAAGGTAGTTGAACCATTAAGTGTTGGGCTAGCGTGCGTAGACTTCTCTGTCGAGTTGAGGACTTCGGCATGGCGTCTTTGAGAAAATCGATACACAGGACTTACTCATGCAGATGGTTTGCCAGACCCTCCATCCCTCATTTAATGAATGAAAGGAGGTTTCAACCACCCGCTCTTGCTGTCATTTACTCCAGGCGAGAAACAATATGGAGATTGGATCCGATGGCGCTCGTAGGCCGCGACAATCTTCTCTGTAACTGAACTCAGCACTTCGGCCTTTTTTCCACAACTCCTCTCTTTTTCCAAGTGATTACGGACTGTGACCACGTGCCTATTCCCATGGCACTTTTCGGCGTTCGCGAATATGAAGGGGCTGATCCTTGCTAATCGAAATCGCAATGAGCGATATGTCGAGATGGCTTAATCACGCGCCAGGTGTCCGCTTCAAATGGACGGCTGAGATTGCCCCCTGATACTGTGGGCCCAATCTTTAAAAGTCCTTTCTCTTTCGTGATTCGCGAGTTCGTGGGTCAAAGACCCTCGGCTCCCTTTTCTAAACTCTCGATCCCTGAGATGGCGATACGGGCAGGGCTCCCTTTCTGGTCAGCGCTCTCCACATGTAACCATTGGCTAGGGCCCAAGTACTCGCGCCTCTCGCTACTCGGGACCTCACAAGTTGGAGTATCAGACTTTGGCATTCTCCCTTCGCGAAGTCCCGAGACGCGATGGTCAGCAACGGTTGACCTCCTCCGGACACTTTCGTAACTCGAAATCTCGCGCAATCAAAAGGATATGGTCCGCCCTTCGAACTTACGAACCCGGAGCTCGAGAAATAACACTACGCTTGAACTTCTTGCGATCAATGACCCTCGTAACTTCGCGAGTGCCTCCTGAAGGATTCCGACCGTTGACTTCCTTAAAACTTTAAGCGCTATACTTGACGCGACTCGGTTAATCTACAATTACCCATCAATCGTTGTTCTACTCTGTTGTTGAATCCTTTCCGCTGAAGAATGAAATGCCCGCTCGCTTGATTTTAAGTCCAAAAAAGACTTATTTTATGCGCTGCGCTTGGGTGCTCCTCGAGCAACCTGCAGACCTGTGTATCCCGATGCCAAAGACAAGAAATGTTGCTAACACCTCCCGAGGTCTAAGACAGGGAGATCCTCTTTCTCCTTACCTCTTAATTATCCTCGTGGAAGGCTTAGGTAGATTCATGAAGCATTCTCAGAGAGAAGGCTTACTAAAAGGGTTGGAAATTGCCCCTCGAACAGAGCCGTTAACGTACCTACAATTTTTCAATTACACCCTCCTCCTTGGGAAGCCTACGGTTCAGGAAGCCAGAGACATTAAGAAAGCCCTAGATATTTTCCTGTCGGCTTCAGGAATGCAACTCAACTTAGAAAAATCCCACATCTTTTTCTTTAATGCCCCGACTTTCTTACAGGGGAAAATATCTAGAATTTTAGGGTTCCAAAGATCCTCCCTGCCTTCACACTACTTAGGGCCACCGCTTCTGGAAAAAGCGACAAAAAATATGGGGTGGCAAGACCTTCTAACCAAACCGGAGAATCGACTAAAATGCTAGACCCACAGATTCCTCACTTTGACTAGAAGAATCCTTCTTATCAAGTCAGTCCTAATGGTGATGTCAGTTTATTTGTTCTTTGTGCTAGTAACACCTGAGTACATCTATCAAAAAATTAGAGCTTTATAGAGAAAATTCCTATGGGGAGGTCATAAAAGAGAAAGAAAATAGGCCCTTGTGGCTTGGGAAAAACTATGTATTCCAAAGGCTCAAGGGGGTTTAGGGCTAAAAGATCCCCAAAAGTTGAGCCAGGCCTTAGATGCAAAAATATTTTAGAGATGGATAAAAAACCCAACAATGCTATGGTCCAGGGTTTGGCAGGGGAAATATTCCAACAACATTTCCCCTTAAGATTGGATCTGGATGGAAGGAGAAAGACCAAGATCGCTAATCTAGAACTATGCTTGGAAAAATAGAGAACTGGTCCGAAAGAAGAGCTTCTGGGAACTGCATGATGGCCAATCGACCCTTTTTTGGGAAGATCCTTGGAAGCAAAGGCTGGCTCTAAGTTCGGATGAACGACTCCATACCATCAAAGAAAATATGCTAAGGGATGGAAAAATGAAAGTCGCTCAATACTGTGAAGATCACCCATAGCAGGGCCTACTGGGGTTCAAAATCTTGGATCTCACCAACAAATTGGCCAATAGACTGGAATGATTCCCCTATGGAGGTCATGAGGGGGGTGCTGAACGATTACCCTCCCCCCAACAGGAAGGGCCCGAATATCATTAGATGGGGGAAAAAGGGGGATGGAAACTTCCACACCAAGGAAACCTACAAAGAAGCCATGGGTCTGGGAATTGGATCTGAAATCCCATTATGGTCCAAGGTTTGAAATCACCATATATGGCCGAAAGTGGCCACCTTTCTTTGGCTAGTGGAGAAGAAAAGAGCTCTAACGTGGGACATGGTGGTAAAGAGAGGGATCGCAGGTTCGTCGATCTATTTGCTTTGTAATCAAGTGGAAGAAACCCTTAATCATCTCCCGAACTCGTGCCCATTGTCTTCAAAGATATGGGACAGAGGGCGATTCTATTCAGAAGATCAGATATGAATAGACAAGACATCTCAATGATAATTTCAGACTTGAAAACAGACCCATACCAGAATCCAATTATGAACCATGCATGGATGTTTTTTCCAGGCCTCGTCCTGTAGAACATCTGGAAGGCCGGGAACAAAAGAATTTTCAGGAACCAGGCCCCGTCTTTGGACATGATATAGAAAGGGATTTTAACCAACATCTGGGAGACCATCACCCAAATCCCCTAGAAACCAGAAGACTTCTCAGCTACAGGCCATGAGGAATCTATGTTAGCCATATGGAGCCCAAGAGAAGGAAAATCACAAGCCCCCTTAGCGAACAACCCAATCCAGTGGCGAATGGGGAGAGAGACTTGGGTGACCCCCCCCCCCTCAAGGCTTCCTAAAACTAAGTTTTGACAGGGCGTCCAGGGGGAACCCAGACTTGGGAGGGGTTGGAGGAATCTTTAGGGATTCCCAAGCAGAGATAATAAGTCTGTATACAGTCCGACTAGGACAAAGGACCAACAATGGGGCGGAATTGGAGGGATTATTGACAGGATTTCAATGGGAAAAGCTTCAGGGATACACAATGATAGTAGCAGAAGGCGATTCCAAATTGCTAGTTTTGGCTTTGGGAAAACTCATTAATGGAACCCCTTCTAACAAAGTCTCAAATCATTGGAGATTGGCAACGAGACTTGTAGAGGTGGTAGAGACAATCCGAGTTGCATCGACGATTATCCCAAGCCACATTAGGCAGTGGGCCAATGCGATCGCGGATTACTTTGCAAACGTGGCGGTGGAGCAGGACCAATGGGAATCCCAATGGAATTGGAGAGACATGGGTATGGGAGAATTTAGGGACAACCTGACATGCCTTAACCGTCTTGACACCCAAAGTTGTGATATGACAAATGGCGATGGACATGCCTCGAGTGGGCTGTTAGAAACCCATGTGTAACCATGACCCACTCAGATTGTTGGACTCAAGTATTTTCAACAAAAGGTGGTAAGGACCGACACCCCACTTGCCATCATGGGAATTCAAGGGAGACAGTTATGAAACAGTGACATAATAACCCAATATGGAGCGCGAGGAAGATCGATGGGGGAAGATCGATCGAGCTGTACCCAGCCACTCCAAAAGACATTATGGGATGAAGGGATTGACCTAGACCCCGTAGGATCGGGAGCAACACGGGAAATAATGGAAGGAGAGTGAGAAAGGACAAGGCCAAATCAAGAAAGGATAAGGACCCAGGTAATAAAAAGAGGCGGCCATTCGATCCCTAGGCAGAGGCAATTCCTTACCAGAAACATTCTGAGTGGCAGTGCGGGATTCACCATTGCGGTCATAATAAGATCACATAGAGTAAGAAGGTGTGTGGGGGGAGCTATAGCCCCGAGACTGGTCTCATCAATTTGTCCATGGCGCACAATTCTCCCAACACCCCCAAGGATTATTTAGGCCAGCCAACCTCGAGAAAAGCCCGAGCGAACCTGGGAAAGATGGATACTGGGTGTTGCAGATCCACGGTGGGACAAAAGTCAACTCCTCTGATGCCGAGACCATTGAAACAAAAGAGAGATGGAGGGAAGTCAAGTACCCCTCTGATTATCAATTGTCGAGCGACTAAGGCTTCTAGAGGGGCCAGGGCAAGATACCACAACCTCTGCTCAACAGAGGAGAAGGATTTAATGGGCAAAGTTCAGGAAAAAGTCTGGAAGAAAAGGAAGAGCACAATGGATGACAAGATTCTGGAGGCAACAATGGATTGGGTCCCCGACCAGGGGAAATCCCGCACTAGGGACACCAAATTCTTCCGGCTGGCTGAGGTTTACTAGATGACGAAGGCTATGGTGGCCCAAGCCCTGGTTCATCAACAAGTGGAGATGTGCGCCACCCGTCAGGCAATTTGGGTATTGGAGGCAAAATTCAAACTCTTCTGCAAAGAGCAATTTGGCATTAGATTCCAGGAAAGGACAAATACCACCACGAAATTGCAAAGGGAAGAAACTGAGGCAAACAAGGAGACAATGGGCACCAGAACAAACCCAATAGAAGTGGACGAGGACGAGGAGAGGCCGCAATCTAGCAGAAACGCGAGGCGTCATCTGACAAGCGAGCGAGAAGCCCAGCACAATCAAGCAATAATGTCGACCCTAGGTAGGCTCCTTAGCCAGGGGTAGCTTGGGAGGAAGCAAGTTAGGTTAATGTTGGGGCCCAAGTTTTCCTTTTTTCCTTTAAAGTCTTATGAAATACTCAGTTCTCTGGACATTATTTTATGCTCACCGTTATAATGTACTTCTTTATATTTTGGGGGCTAGTTTTCATTTAGTGGCAACTCCGAGTATTTGAAAAAGTGACTGCTTTATAATGTTTGCTACATTGATGGGTCATGGTTCAGAGGCAGGAGATATGGTTTTCAATTTTTGTGGCACCTCATGAGGTCTCAGTATGTAATTTTTGTGTATTCTAAATAGTAATATTATAATTTCTTTTTGCTTAAAAAAATAAATAACAAAATTGTAAATTTAAAATAAAATATATTTTTTCATATTTATAAAATATATATTTTTAACGTTATTTTTCCATATCAAATAATATTATTTCTATCAAACAATTAAATTAGTGTTTTTTATATTAATGAGTTAAGAAATTATAAATTTAAAATAAAACATATTTTTTCATATTAATAAAATATATAATTTTAAAAATATGAATTAAATATTTTTTTTATTATATATATATATATATATATATATATATATATTGAGTAAAAAAGTGGAACCTGCTATATTAATTTATTGAAGAAACTTTGGCAAAATGTACAGTGATATAGGTCCGAGTCACTCAAAAAAGCTGTCGTTTACCGGAAACCAGCATAGTTTAGAGAGCATGTAACAATAGCATGATAAAAACAAGAAACAAAATAACATATGTCTTGCCTGGAGGAAACCAGGACAGATGGCTATAGTCCAAATTGACATATAACAGTAGCATGATAAAACTAAGAACCAGGAAAAGCATAAAAGACCTAGATACCCGGTGACCTGTCGCCCTTGCTTGTCTGCCACGTGGACCCAACCGAGATGGAAAAGCCTGCGCGCAGAGAGGACACTTCCGCTTAGCTGGAGCATTGGAGTACGCGTCGAGGAGCAGGTCCAGACGCTGGCCCATGAGAAGGGCTCTATGCTCCAGGTCCGCCATGTGGCCTCGGAGTTCGAACACCAGAGCCAGATGCTCTGCATGGAGGAGAGAGCCATGCAAGACATCGCCCACGTTGTTGAGGGATACATCCCTCAATTCCACGGTCTCTCCAATTCCAGCTTCGAGCTCCATCAGCTCTGCACCATCCACTTCTTCCTTCCACGCTGAGCTATTGTTGTCCGCGTTCACGTCTGCTCTGGTTTTATCCCGCGTTTCTTCCTCCAATGTTGCCTGCATATCATAGTTGGTGGGGTTGTAGTCACCCGACCAGGGAATTTCCTCAACAATGCACCTGGGGATGTCATCTGCCAGAACAATTTTTGGGCCGCTTCCATCTCGGTGTGTCGCCTCCATGGCTTGGGGCCCAGGGGTGGTCGTCAGGTCCTCCATAAATGGAATTTCTTCCACGTAACAGGTGGGAAACGTGTCCGCGACACATCCTCTTGCCTATCTCTAGGCTTAATTGCCATGGTTTCGCTACTACATCCAGCTCCTGTCTCCGCAATGATGGCATGCAGAGCCAATTTCTCAACTCGAGCCTTCTTTTGGAGAATGGAGGTCGCCATCACCAGAGCACGCTCCAGCTTCTCTTTCCTTTGTCGCTGCGCCTTGTGGGTGTACCAGGCCGAGCCACGGCGAGGCCTACCTCGCTTTCTAGCCATAATTGCCAGAGAATAGGTGCCGATACAGCGAGGTTGCAATGAGATGGGGGTAAGCCGGGACGAGAGGGATGCCAGGCTGCACCAGAGCTCCCAGACGAAGAGGAGAACCGAAGCAAGAGCAGACCCACTCTGTCCAGGCACATGAAAAAGCAAATTGCCAGGAATTCCCTCAACGAATTGCAGCGAGATGGGAGTGAGCCAGGACGAGAAGGATACAGGATTGCACCAAAGCTCCCATACAAAGAGGAGAGCCGAAGTGGGAGCAGATCCACTCTGTCCAGGCACATGAAAAAACAAATTACCAGAGGCTGAGGTCGCCTGACCCTCCATAAACCCTGTCAAGCTGAGTGCGTTGTGAGCGAGAGTGATCGCGCGAGGGAGGTGTCCCTCCACCGTATCACTGCTGCTATGGCCGTCCATCATCGTAAATGTAGGCTTGTGGGTGGCGGCCATCAACATTTATGCCTGCCGCGTGCTGAAGCATATTTTTTTTATTATATTAATAAAATAATAAAATTGTAAATTTAAAATAAAATATAGATTTTCATATTTATAAAATAGATATTATTAACGTTATTTTTCCATATCAAATAATATAATTTATATTATATATTAAAATATCACTACTATAATTTATATTATAAGGAAAAGTTACAAATAAAAGTAAATGTTGACTCTTGCAAGAATTTGTATATGACTTGTACTCTCCAATATTAAAAGCAATTATACTTTATTCTAAGATTTTGTGAAAAAATATTTAATATATATTATAAGGAAAAGTTACAAATAAAAGTAAATGTTGACTGTTGCAAGAATTTGTATATGACTTATACTCTCCAATATTAAAAGCAATTATACTTTATTATAAGATTTTGTGAAAAAATATTTTCTTTTAAAGAGTTTTAAATATTTTCGATATATAAATTCATCATTTTAATTATTTTCTTTTAAAGAGTTTTAAATATATTCAATGTAAATTCATCATTTTAATTATTTAATAGTATTATCATTATCAAAAGAATTTTTATTTTATTTTAATTATTGAATAATATTATCATTATCAAGGGAATTTTTATTTTGTTTTAGTATACAAAATGTACTGAAAAGCATAGAGTTTCCAAAGAACGGAGACCAAATAACATTATTTTATTTTAAATGGTCTCCAGGCTGGTTGTTAGCTGTCATCATTGAAGTATGTTGTCTCTTTGCATATTTAGTTTCTCGTTACAATGCAGTTTATTCAATGGTGTAGATTCCCCTGCGACTCCAAGCACTTAGAGGGTTTGTGCCAAGCAGCAGCACTGGTTTGGGGTTCGCCAATATCCATGTGCTAGGATTTCTGCTCATATTTTTTGAGTTTAATTGGCCATAGCATGGGGAATTTTGCCTCCCGCCCACGAGATGGGATTCCCAGTCAAAATTGGAATCACTCAGAGCCTCTTATAATCCAGGTGTTTTGAGAAAAGTTCTCTTCATTCAGTACTGAATACAATTCATGCTAGCAGATCTGGGTTTCATAGGTATTTATTTTAATACAATTCATGCTCGTAGATCTGGAATTCATAGGCATTTATTTGGGAGTTAATGGCTGTGTGCAGACTTGGGCTCTGAAGGTTAACTGCACCTGCAAGGGATGCGAGAAAACGATCAAGGAAATCGATGGTAAGAAGCGTTGGGATCCGGCATGTTTGCATATAATTAGTTTTTTTTGTTGTTGTAAGTACAGGTCGCGTGTTCGGGGCTGGTTATAGATATTTAGTAACCATATGGCTTGTTGTTGCAGGTGTGTACGACGTCAAAATCGATGCCGCCCAGCAGAAGGTGACTTTTACAGGAACTGTGACTTCTGCCGATGTCTTGTTGAAGAAGCTGCAGAAATCCGGAAAACATGTGGAGTTGTGGTCGGTGGCTCAGAGCAAACAGCAGAACGAGGCCAAGACTCAGAAGCAACGCGAAAAGCAGGGATCGGGCGAAGATGTCCGTGTTGATAAGAAAAAACATGTAGCGATGGCTCAGAGAGAAACGCAGAAGAAGAAACCCAAGGATCCGAAGCAACAGACAGAGCAGAAACCGGGTAACGATAGGGAAATAGATGTAAAAAATGCTTCCGAATATCTGAAAAGGAGCTAGTATGGGAACTAATAGGGAAATAAATGTGCATTATAACGGAGGGATAAGAGAAGACTTTTACACATAATGTTAGCAGATCAGAGAATCCACAAGAATACACAGCCCACTGCACAACAATCACAGTCAATCTACTCATACGCTCCTCAAAATACTCACAAGAACTGTAGTAGAGACAAATCCCTGACTGGAAATTCAAACCAGTAGTTATCCCTACAGTGAAATTACCAAACCCCATTACTCTAAATTAGCACACAAGCCCAAATTGCGTTCAACCCAGTTACAATGCCCTCTAGCTTGTCTGCACAGCACTTCTGATCTTATGGCTCCTCTGAGTAACGCAATCCCTTTCCCCATTTCACGGAGACAAGCTGGTCTCGTTACACAGAGAGAGGCTGGTCTCTTTATATACAAAGATCGCAATTAGTTACCATCCTAAATTCTTTAACGTAAATGCATTATACCCCTAAGTTTAGGGATAGTTAGAATGACAACACAGGCATCCTAAATTCCTTAACAGAAATGCATTAAACCCCTGAATTAGGTTTAAGGACCACTAACATCGAAGCAGCCACGATTCTGGGTAATGGTGCCCCCACTCACCACACTACCAGCTGGAATAAAAAAAAACTAGATTACTAAATTCCTTAACAGAAAAACATTAAACCCCTAAATTTAGGTCTTCCTAGAATGACACCACTAACCTTGAAGCTGACACCACACTGCTAGGTGGAATAATCACACGAAAATCCTAAATTCCTTGAGAGAAATACATCAAACTTCTAAATTTAGTGCTGATTGGAATCACACAACTACACCACTAACATCGAAGTTGCCACCGATTTTGGGTATTGGAGACTCGCCACACTTTGCTTCGTTTTCCTGGCCTCGCTGTTATTCATCTTCATGCCCTTGGCATGAAAATCGGTTTTTCATTCCTTACAGTCAGGCCTGGAATTTTACGTCCCACTCATTTCAAGACGTATTTGACAATTAGATACCAAATCTGCACGATTAATATTTACTGGTTTGTAAAATCCAAATCCCTCAAAACATTTACTGGTATGTAAAATCCAAACCCCTCAAATCTAAGTTTCACTGGATAAGATATCCGTCATAATTTCTGGTAGGTATTTATCTTACATAAGGTCTCTTGAACCTACGGCAACTATAGATTTGAAAGAGGTTAGTTTTAAGAGTAAATGAAATTTGATGTTGTGCTATTTTTAGTTTGCTTATACTTTACTGATTTACTCAAAGGTTAGATGTAAAATTTGGGTTCAGTAATTGCAATTTGCAATTAATTTGATGGAAATGCTTTAGCTATGTTTCTATTCCCCTACCAAAACAGATAACAGATAGTATTTCTTCTTTTGAAGTTCCAGAAGTTAAGGTCTATATAACAGCAAAAAAAAAATTAACATCCATGAATCTGCAAAAAAACATAAAATAATGGGCATAAAAACCAAATAACCATCACCAAATTTTCACTTGACAGATAAGATAAATTTGAAATTCCAAACCTACTTACAATTAACAGGTCCAACTGCTTCCAAAAATCTCTTAATTGGCGGGTATCATTCTCTACAGTCCCTACATCAATTTTGCATTTGCGCGGGGCATTTTGCATTTTCCTTTTTCTTTCCAAGTCCCATAAATCCTACGATGCCTCCAATGAAGCAAAAAGTTTTATGGAATAATTTTTCCCTATAAACAAACGAAAAAAAAAAGTTTTATCAGATGAATTTTGGCCCATATTTTTTTTTTTTATGTAATTGTGTATTTTCATTGTATAGATAATGGGCAAGATACATCATTCAGGTATGGGCCAATAAAGTTTAAGAGGGAAACACTGGAAGACGCTACGAACAATTTTCACTGTGATAACAAGCTTGGGGAGGGAGGATTTGGACCCGTATACGAGGTAACATAGGATAATCAGAAGGCTTTTGAATATCTTAAACTATAGTAGTCGCTGAGCTGCTTTCACCTCAGCCTTGACCGTTCGACGTAGATTGCTGGCTTCAAAACAATTATATAGTCTAGAGAGACAATTAGGGTTTACTTTGCAAAATAATCATTTGTCTGAATATCTCAGGGAACTACTAAAGACGGAGGAAAAATAGCTGTGAAGAAGCTGTCTGAAATATCTAATCAAGGATGGAGAGAATTTTTAAATGAAGTTAAGCCTCTGGCTCAAATTCAGCATCGAAATCTTGTAAAACTACGCGGTTACTGCAGAGAGGGATCACAAATGTTGCTTGTTTATGAGTACTTACAAAATGGGAGCCTTGATAAATTCCTATCAGGTGAGTTCATTCCGCTCAATTATGTTATATGAAAATAAAAAGCACTGATGTATCAATCCAGATAGTTCGTTGTTGAATTGATGTGTTGAATACATGGATATAGATGCAGACAAACGCAAAGACCTTGATTGGAATAAGCGTTGCAACATCATCCTGGGAATAGCTCGTGGGCTTCTCTATCTTCACGAGGATTCTCAACCGCGCATTGTTCATCTAGATATTAAAGCAAGTAATATTTTGTTGGACGAGAAAATGAATCCTAAGATAGCAGATTTCGGCCTGGCAAAACTTTTCCCTGAAGATAAAACTCATGTCAGCACAGTTGACGGTGGAACTCAGTAAGATCTTAACACAGTCCGAAATGATATATATCTTCTAGGATCTAGCACTATAGTTTCCTCTGCAAATAATTTCCAACTCCTAAAAGTTCCCTCACAATTTATTTCCCATTGGAATTTGAATATGCAGCTGGTATATGGCACCAGAGCATGCTATGGGGGGGCCAGTATCTGAAAAAGCCGATGTCTATAGCTTTGGCGTTGTTCTTCTGGAACTTGTCACCGGAAAAAAGATATTATCTGAAATGGGGAAGCTTTTAAGATGGGTGAGATACTCTGAGACTCTTTCGTTGTATTTCCCACCGAGGATATCTTCGTTCTAAACCATGTTATTTAGTTCATCTGCAAACCGTTTCACTAATCTATTTTGATATGAATTCCTCATCTGTTGACTTCTGTACTAATTTACCAAGAAACTAAATTACGGCCATCCTTCTGTATCTCTCCATCATGTATATACCTTATGAAAATGCAGGTATGGAGTTCATTCGAACAAGGAGAAAGTGTGCAGACGATCGATCCAGCAATAATTGAAACATGCGATAAGAATCAAGCCTTGAGATACATTCACGTTGCCCTTTTGTGTATACAAACCGATATATTGCTTCGTCCACCAATGTCAAAAGTTACTATTATGCTTTCAATTCCTTCTGTGGCGTTACCCGATCCCACAAAACCACTGGTATCACCTTCTCCATCTAATTTTTCATTTCGGACTCTTTGGTTTTAAATATGAGATTTGATGCCGTAAATTTATGTATAATGAAGAAGGGACAGATCAATTTCCTCGTACGCCTACGGAATTTTATTTACAGTAGTTTGTCGTTTATAAGTATAGAGGTGTATTTAATGGTTTTGTGTTTCGGAAAACAGTAAAAATGGTGATAACACTGCGTTTTGAATACGCGTAGGATTCTGTCAGTTTCGAGCTTTAGTTTGGCGAATATGGCGAATAGGATTGGGAAAAAGGGGAAAAGGCTAAATAAATTAAAGCTGTGAAGATTTAGTAATTCCGCATAGCGTCTTCATGTTTTCTATCTTATAGCTTTGTGTTTTCGGAGTAGGGCGCGGGGCGCATTGTCGAACGCTTAAATTTAATGCTATTTTACTTTAGCAAATTAGGGTAAATAGTTTGTAAGTTAGTTTTACCAAAACAAATTATGATTTAGTAAGGGTCAAGATTTTCAGAAACATACATGAGAATTTAAGATTTCCATTTCATTTCTGAGAATTTAAGATTTCCATTTCATTTCTGAGGGACATTTACCTATCTAATAAAAGTTAAAAGTTGCAACCAGGATTGAATCTAGATGTGGAGAATGCAAGACTTACCTCCCAATCATTGAAACCTGCTGTTGACGAATTATTGTCAATAGACAGTGTGTAGTGGATTTGTTGGGAACCTTTAAAAAATATTTCAAAGGTTCGAGTTCCTATGCTCTTCAACAAAGGAAATAAAGAACCAAAACAGTGGAAATGTGTAATTTGTGTGATTATTGAAGAATTCTAACCATTTTATGATTTGGACTTTTTGTCTTAAATCATTAGGATTATAATTCCAGCAATCTCAACAATTGATATATGTAATTTTAATATTTTTTCTGAATTTTTAACCAAATTTTAGAAAAACAAAAAAGTTTCAATTCTGTGAAATAACCTATATAATTGTGACCAGGACTGAGCTACACAGCTTACTATAGTTGACCTAGAAGAAGAATAATAAATATCTGAGCATAAATTTATGACTCCTAAGCCACTTTAGAATTCATATCTTTATCTTTTAGATCTGCCTTTCCTGTAAATGTTTTTGCTATTTTGAATGAACAATGTATTTCAATTCCAAGCATCAATTGTTGTCATTTTTTACTCTACAAACATCCACTTATGCACAAACATTTATCCATTTAAAGTTGTACTTGTAGCTGCGTGTGTCCATTTAAAGGTTTACTGACAAACATATTTTGAACGGCGATTTGATTTGATTTCTTCCACTTTAAAATATTTGTTACACCAGGCCGCTACTATGTGAAGGAGAACAACGAATTCTCTAAATGGACCCATGTGACAGCTATGATGTGGAGACCGCCAAGACTTCAAGGAAGCGCCCGAGGGAAAAATTGATGATTAGACTGTCTTAAAAATGTATTATTTATGTCTTATGAGATGCCAAGGATTAAATTGCGAGAGAGTTTTGTAAACATCAATAAATATTATTTATTGAGATTGTTTTAAATATTCATATTTGAAGAATGGACGCCTATAATTTTTTTGGCTTTTTCATTCTCAATATAAAAATGTTTATGCTTTTTGTGATCTTGACATTTGCTAGGTGCTCATCATTCTACAAGCCATGCTTATCCCCACCAATTTAGATTTATCCAATAGTGTTTAAATTTTGTTTTTCTATTCATTCAATATCTGATTATGTTTAAATTTTGTTCTCTCTATTTATTCAGTATTCAATAATGTTTAGATTATGTTGAGATAAGGTATGTTTAGATTGTATTGGGGTAGGGTATGTATACTTCTGCAGTGAAATAATTGGAAGAGGGGTTTTATACATTAATTTGATGTTTGACTTAATTTTGATTTTAAAAAAATAAATAATTTCTTGAAACATTTTTTTGTTAAAATTTGATAATCTTAATTCAAATATAAAATATATTTTTAATTTAAATCAAAAATAAATTATAATGAATGATTGTAAATCAAATTACTTTTCAATTTTCTCTAAAAATATATGGATGTCACATAAATAGTAAATAAACTTTTGGTTAATAAGTTTCTATTGAATAACTTGCATTAATATCTAATTAAATTATTATATCTAAAATAGCTATTACAAAATAACATGGACCAGCTGCTTCAAATTATTATATCTAAATTAACTATTATAAAGTATGGACTAGTTACTTTAGGGCCTTGTACATTGCATTTTTTTTTCAATAATATTTGAATTATGGTGTCTATTTATTGAATAGACATTTTGGAAGCAATATTTGGTTTAAAGTGCTTATTTGATTTATAATTTTGTGTAAGGTTATTGGTTTAAATTAAAATGATATATATTTAAATTATGATACTTAAATTGTTATTAATATAATAGGTTGCTTTGCAACTTCCTATATATTTCTTTGTTTTTTTGTTGTTTTCTTTAATTATTCTGTTCATTAAATACAAATTTTAAATTTTAATATATATTTAATTTATGATATTTAAATTAATTTTAAAACTAATTGTTTTTCAACTTTTTAATTTACTGTATATTTGTTATTTTTTCAATAATATTTTATTTTTATTACATAAATTTTTAATATAAATTATTATTAAAATACATTAATATTATACATTCTTTAAAATTTAAAATAATAAAATATATAATATCAATTGATACCTTCTTATAAGAACATCTACTTATTTTTTTTAAAATAAAAAAGGGTAGACCCTGCTATATTATAGAGGCAAAAAACTTTTGCAAAATGTACAGAAAAGTATGCCTGGAGTTACCAAAAATGCTGCCAATAATCGGAAACCAGCATAGGTAAACAAAGTAGCATGATAAAATGTAAAACCAAGTAGCAAAATAGAACTTAAACATTGTTGCATCTGTCCTGCCCGAAGGAAACCAGGACAGATGCCTATAGTCCAAATATACATAAAACAATAACAAAGTAAACTAGGAACCAAGAGCATAAAAACCTATGTGCCAGGTGGTCCGTCGTCCTCGTCCTTCTGCCACATGAACCTAGCCAGGATGGCAAAAGCTTGCGCGTAGAGGGGGCATTTCCGCTTAGCTGGCGCATTGGAGAAAGCGTCTAGGAGCATGTCCATGCTCTGTCCCATGGTGCTCACCCGGAACTCCAAATCAGACAAGTGGCCACGAAGGTCAAACACAAGAGCCAGGTGCTCATTCCAGAGAAGAGACCCATGCAAGCTGCCACTCGGATCCTCCGTGCCCGTCGCCGTTTCCACACCAACATCGCACTCTCGCTGCTCCTCAGCCATCGTTGCGCCCACCACTCCAGCATCTTTCGCCTGAGAATCATGGCTGCTAACATTGTCATCACCAGGCCATGGAATTTCTTCCACGATACAGCTGGGGATGTAGTCGTCCTGAACCAGAGTGGGGGTGCACTTCTTCTGAGGAGTCGCCTCAGTCCTTTCCACGAGCGTCAAGTCCTCCATGGTCGGGTCTTCCACCACAACGCAGGGTGGAAAAACCTCCTCCAAGCCAGCATTATGCTCGCCTCGGCTGCAACCGACGCGTGGTTTGGCTATGGTGGCGAGGAGCGCCCGCTTTTCTTCCTTTGTTTTTTTCCTGATGATGGAGGTCGCCAGAGCCAAGGCCCGCTCCAGCTGCTCTCTCCTACGCCTTTGAGCTTTGCGAGCATCCCAGGCCGCGCCACGGCGCGGTCTGCCTCTTTTCCTAGCCATGGGGAGCGAGTGGAGCGAGTGCAGTGAAAGACAGGTGAGCCAAGACACAATTGAATTGATTTGCAGGGCGCAGGCGGGCTTGACCTGTTTTGAATCAAACGTAAAAGGACCCACCGAAAATGCTGAGAGTCTGAGCACGAAAGGAGCTAGGCTGCACCATAGCAATCCAGCAAGAATTGGAGCCGAGGCAGGTGCAGCCCTGCTCTGTTCTGTCGTGAAAGAATTCATATAACCAGAAACCAAAACCATTTGCCAACACTTAACCTCTCCCGTCCCGAGTGCGCTGTGAATGAACGCGCGAGGGGGGCGTACCATCAACTTAAGTCTGCTGCAGAGGCCGTCCCCCATCGTTAATGTTGGCTTGTGGGTGGCGGCCCTCGACATTTAAGGCGAGGCTGAGTGCGCCTCCAGCTGTCTCCACATGGCCGCGTGGCACCCCATCCGGGGAAGAACATCTACTTATTAAAGTAAATCTAAAAACTATTTATAATCGCATGTGTAGTCAGTATAATTTTCATTGTGTTTGATTAGATATATTGTATTTTTTATATTCTTAATATATATATATTAAACAAACAAATTTTTAAAAATTTAATTCTTATTTATTATATACTAATAAAGATAATTTTTTTCTCAAATTTAAAATAAAAAATATATTTTTACATTTTAAATATAAATTTTGTCAATAATTTTTTTTTTTGTTACATATTAATTTTTATTATGTAAAAAAGCTAAAAAGTTAAAAATAAAGGTAAATGCTTACTAAATGTATAACAAAAATGTGTATATGATGATAGATTTGTAATCTTCAATATTAAAATCAATCATTCTTTATTTTAAGATTCCATGAAATCTTTTTTTGAAATAATTTTAAATAATTTTCAATTATGATGATGATGATTAACGTCCACTAAGATCGATCGGTTTATCAGACTTTAAGAGGGTAAGTGATTACTTGTGATTCTTTAGAATTTTACTTGTGATTCTTTATGTATAGCCATATAACTAGAGATCCAAAATTCAAAATGGATTTCAAAATATATTAATAAACTTTAATTACAATAAAAAAAACTTAACTACTTTTGATTTGATCTATGTATAGCAATAGAACTCTAGATCACCCCAAAAATTGAAATAGATTATACAATATTAATATTTAAACTTTAAAGTTTTATCAAAATTCAAAATGGATTTCAAAGTATATTAGTAAACTTAATTACAATAAAAAGAAATTGAACCACTTTTTCTTTATGTATAGTCATAGAACTCTAGATCACCCAAAAAATTGAAATAGATTATACAATATTAATATTTAAACTTTAAAGTTTTATCAAAATTCAAAATTATTCAAAATGGATTTCAAAATATATTAATCATACGACCTTTGCCCCATGGAAAGCCACTACAATTCCAAAAAGGGATCCCTAGTGTCCCAAATTCCTATTTATTATTATCCTTCTGGTCTCTATCCCTAACAATAGCTTTTGGATTTCTAATTATTGCCCATTTTCCTTCTTTCTTGGCTTCTTTTACCTTTTGAACTTCCTTCCTTAATTTAGCTTGGTCTTTAGGAATGAGGTCTTCATTTATAAATATTCCTGACCCTTTTAAGCTCGGAGATTTACTAAGTATGCTATATTTATGGTCGTTACAACTTACTTTGACACGGATCAACCTATCTTTATGATCAATTATTTTTCCTAGCCTCTTTTCTTCTATGATGTAAGTTGTATCAATTTGTGATTTATTTTTTAATTCTTCTTTTACTATTGCGAGTGTATCCTCCTCTTGTTGTTCTTTTATACCAAAAATTATGAGGTTCAAGGCTCTTTTGTTACGCTCATGGTCCAGTTCGATTAGCTTATTCATTTCTTCTTTGATGGGTTTGATATCCAATTTGTTTTCCATATTACTGAGGGTCAAATTGTTGGTTAGTTTTTCTTCTAGCTCTTTAATCATATCTCTCAAGTTGTGATTTTCTTCAACCCCTCCTTCTTGGGTTGATTGCTTATATTTTTCCATTTCTTGAATTCTATCCTTCATTGTCTGCAATTCACTATTGAACCCTAAGAATCTATCCTTTATTTGAGTTTGAATGATATCTTTAATTTTTTTATCAATCATTGCCTCTAGCTCTATTTGGAGTTTTAAGTCTCTTTCTTCACTCTTTTTTTCTAATGTTTCTAACTCTATTTGG
>JZKD02S1677184.1:95617-126397 GCA_000966675.3 Picea glauca | reverse complement strand
ATTAATATTATGGATTGACTTCGTCTCTCAAATCAACTTTAATATAAATTTGATATTTTAATTATTTAATATTTTAAATATTAAATGTTTGAATAATATCACATTTTTAAATGTTTTTTTATTTTTTTTGTTTTTTATTTTATTTCAGAATATAAAGAGTAAAGAGGTCTCATGTTATATTTTTAAATAATTTTTTATTTTATTTTAATGTGCAAAGATTTATTAAAAAGCAAAGAGATTTTAAATAAGAGGTATCAAATAACATTATCTTAAAGGGTCTCGTTAGTGGAGTATGTTTTTAGATTTTATGTGTGTTAGGACCACACAATGTACCTTTTTGCCCATACTTTTTGCCACTATTACACTCTTGATCACTCACATTTAAATTCATACTATCACTTTATCTTATCTTTCCAAAGGTATATAACGTCTCTTCTCTTTACTATACGTTTAATCTGTTTTGCATATAATTTCACATCACTCTCGTACTTAACCATTGATTAAAAATGTATAAGTGATGAAATAGTTCAAACTGCATATTAGCATTTGAGGCCTGCTTCTGAAACAACAATTCACAGAAGTTGTTACACAGTCCATGGTCGACGATGCTGAAACACATAAGCTGTTACACAGTCCATGGCCGACGATGCTGAAACAAAGAAGCTGTTGCACAGTCTATGGTCGACGATGCTGAAACACAGAAGCGGTTACACAGTCTATGGTCAATGATGTTGAAACACAAAGGAAGTCGTTACACAGCCCGTGGTCAATAGCAACTCACACAGATTGACTACAACAGTCGTACCATGAGCCAAGCATCAACCATCGCTGCTACCTGAGAAGTGCTGAAACAGTCAGAGCGCAAATCTCGTGGCTGAAACAACCCGCGATTTGCGATGCCGAAACAGCATGCAACAACAACAACAAGAACTGTTACTCCAACTGTAACAACAACATCTCATTCAACACTTGTAATAACATTCTGTTGCAGAAGACTAGGACATCGTATTCCAGTTTAGAAAGTCGATCTGACTAAGAATAGGACTCAAATATACATTTGTAATTTTTTATCAATTGTATCGAAGGGATTCCCTCTTTAAATAAGAGGAAATCATCATTCGAAAGGATCCCTAGTTTTATGTACTAAGAAAGCTTCAGAGAGAGGGACGTACTTCATTTTCAGATTGTAATATGATACATTGATAGATGAATAGAAGACTGTTTTGAGCATCCTTCTCTAGCCTTTTCRTCTCAGGGGAATCTTGTGAGAAGGGAGGGCCCACCTTCTTCACAAGATTCACCCGTTAGTTTTATAGTGTGTTAGTGTAATTTCTGTTTATGCCTTGATTAACTTTTGTCTTGCTGAAACACTACTTTTAACGAATTCTGCTTTGCTGAAACACTATTGAACTCTGTCTTGTTAAGAACTTTGTTTTATTGAATGTTACATTTTTTTCACGAAGTTCATAATCATTTTTAGCAATCTTGTGTGATGAATCAATGAGTGTGTTAATCAGAGACTGGTACTAAAGGTCCCCTCTTAAAGGAAGGGATTAAAGGGTCATTTTCTCTGTAGAATTAGTCAACTTTCAATTATTTCCATGAGTGTGTTAATTAGAGACTGGTACTAAAGGTCCCTGCTTAAACGAAGGGATCAAAGGGTCCCGTTCTCTGTAGAATTAGTTAGCTTTCAATTATTTCCATGAGTGTGTTAATCAGAGACCGGTACTAAAGGTCCCTACTTAAAGGAAGAGATTAAAGGGTCCTGTTCTCTGTAGAATTAGTCAGCTTTCAATTATTTCCATGAGTGTGTTAATCAGAGACTGGTACTAAAGGTCCCTTCTTAAAGGAAGGGATTAAAGGGTCATGTTCTCTGTAGAATTAGTCAGCTTTCAATTATTTCCATGAGTGTGTTAATCAGAGACTGGTACTAAAGGTTCCTGCTTAAAGGAAGGAATTAAAGGGTCCTGTTCTCTATTAGAAATAGTCTGCTTTCAATAAATTTCATGAGTGTGCTAATCAAAGACTGGTGCTAAAGGTTCCTGCTTAAAGGAAGGAATTAAAGGGTCCTGTTCTCTGTTAGAATAGTTAAGCCTTCAATGCATTAATGAGTTCATGAAAGTGTGTTCATCAGAAATAAAGTGCCGAAGTTCCTGCTTAGGAATAGGGTCTTGTTCTCTAGTTACAGAATAGTTGTTCTTTCTTGTTGCAGTTGTTATTTCAATGTAATCTAGGATTCTTTAGATTGATCATCTCTTCAAGCTCTGCAATAAGTAGTTTTCTTTTCTGTACTTCAAGATAGAACTTCAGTTCATTCAAGGCAAGTGTGATTAATAAAGTTTCCTTTTCTACAACTCTAGGTTGCTTTTGGAATTGAGCATATATAGTGCGTGGTTATCTTTAATATAAACAGACTTCCCTGGGTTGACAATTTATGTAGCACTTGATTGTTTGAATGAAAGGGTTTCCAACCTTCCTATTGATATTTTTTTAAAAGAGGCCGCTAGCCTCATTTGTGGTCATTTTGCACAAACCGTCCTCACTTTTTCACTCTTATTGAATGAATTAAAAAGCTAGAGAGGAGTTAGAGAGGGAGAATCTTATCCAAGTATGTTTAATTTATCATATTTTAATTCAATTTAGTCATTTCCAATTTAATTTTTTGTTGTATTGTAATTAAAAACCCAACCTAATTTGGATGTCAAGACATTGTAAATCACTCACAAGAAAACCAAGAAGATCAAAACCCCAACCCACCACAACCACCCAATGTAAACACTCAAATCGAAGAGGGGTTGGCTATATTAAGAACCCTTGATGAAAAATTAAGGGACACTAGAGAGCCTAGCAGAGTCTCCTTGGCCACTTCTTTGGACATCATTGTGAATTCCATTGCAAGTGCCCAAGGGAAATTGACCTCTATTTCTGATTATTGAGTAAGAATGTATGAGTTCTACACACTGGTTTGAAAAAAAACCAAGTGAAAGAACTGGGCATTTCAAAATGTTAGGTACATAACCTCCCTAACCCCTCACGTAGGTAGAATAATATAATTCCATGTAATAAAGACCAATATTAATAAGGCCTAGCAATAAGGAGGAATAAGTCAAATGTAAGAAGACTTAATAGAAGCTTCTACTTCTAGAAGGATCTTCCCTAGATTGTTCTTTTGGATGGATAGATTTAGTATAAATAGCAATAGAGGGTATGAGAAATTTTGTCTTGGAGATTATTGTAATAGAGCTCTGCTTTGTTGGAGGTTCCCCCCTTGAAGAGGCAAGTGAACATTGCTATCATTAATCAAGGTGCTCTTTTTGGTGTTATTTTGGTATTGTTTTGGTTATATCATTATTTCTCTGCCATTTCTATGCTAAAATATTTATGTTTTTCATACTATTTTATATTTGGAATACTACAAGTGGTATCAAAGCACCTTCCTTGACAAAAAAATGTCGGTTAAGTTTTTTCAGGGTAGAGATGTATTCTGACGTCTTAAAGCTACAGGGATTTGTCATTATGTGCATAAACCCATGGTTGGGGAGTCATACACGCAGGAAATACAAGAGGTACTTAAGCACACATCTGTTGGCCACCCTTGTAACCCTTGTTGGTACTCCTTCAAGTGGTAGCGCATAAGAAAACCCCTATATACAGATCGACCTAGATCTCCTGAATCCCTCCATAGATAAACCGATCGACCACTTGACTGTTATAATTCCATTGAGAAAAACACTTGGGAAGATACTCTCTAGTACCTGGGTAGTCGGGTAGTACGGCTAAGGGCATAGTCTAGCACCCTTAGTTGGTGCCCTAAGATATTGGGTCGAGTACTACTGTTGGACCCCGCACGTATATCAGAGAGATATAGCATAGGGAAAACCCTTTTCTGTAGAAACCATGAATATCCTACCCCTGGGGACGGAAATAAAAAGAGAGCAGACAAGATCTATTACCATGCAAATGTGCCTTCTGCATTCTGGTTGTGAAATTACTACACATTTCTTCATGTTAAGCATTTGAGCATTTTTTCACTGCAGTATTATTCAGGCTGGAGTATAACTCCGCAGGAGTAAAACAAAGAGTATAGTGGTCCCGCCGACACACTTTTTTGGGACCTATCCCACTGGGTTCCTCTCTTCGCCTCAATTCCTGTGATACCTATCATTTTTAACACAATTTTTTTTATGGACTCGACCCTTCTCGGGAACCCTTATTTGGCCCCTATCCCATTGGGTCCCCCTTTTCGCCTTGATCACAGTGGTACCTATCATTTGACACCTTTTTTCTCAGTGGTACCATCCACCCCTCTAGACCCCTTTTGTTTCCCCTATACCATTTTCCTACTCATTTTTCCAAATGACTACCACACGAGCCCAATAATTCAATACCTTGATTGTTGACACCCACCAGAACCAGGAATACATCAAGAATATCAATTCCAACCTTAGCTCAATCATTTCATCTATTGATATCCTCAAGGAACAATGTTCCTACATCAAAGACCTCAAATCCACCTTTGAACACTTCATGGGTCGTTCCCAGAACCCTTCCTCTTCTGAAAAACCATCTTATTAGGATGACCATGACTCTTTCCATTACCAAGGTACTCATACTATCCACTTTTCTTGAGACCTCTTCCCTCCTAGAATTGAGGTGAATAAATTTGATGGATTGAATCCCACAGGCTGGGTCACCCAAATGGAACATTATTTCTCTTTGCATGGAATTACTGATGATTTAGCCAAGCTTTGTTATGGTGTCCTACATCTAGATGCAGAATGATGGAAATAGTGGAAATTGCGAAAAAAGGCACACCAAGGGTATGTTTTTTGGACACAGTTTGTGGTCGAACTTTATGACTGCTTTGACTATGGCACCCGCCATTTAGGTCATTTGAAAAATTTAAAGAAGTATGGGACAGTGGAAGACTTTATTGCCGCGTTTGAGCACTTGGATTTCAGAACAGAGGGCATGTCAGATGCTTTCTTTATGGAATTCTTTATCGGTGGCCTCAAAGATGAAATTCGTGCCCATGTTCTCATGGAACTCCCCCATACTTGGTTGGAAGCTACCCAACGAGCTAAGAAAGCACAATAGATTGTATTCTCCCAGACCTGAAAACCCTCCTTTCCTCCTCACCCTAAACCCACCAATTATGCCCCTCCTGCAACCCTCCTCAAGATCCAGAAATTAACCAGGGATGAAATGGATGAATGTCAACTTAAGGGTATTTGTTATAATTGTGATAACAAATATTTTCCCAGGTATAAGTGTAAGGAACATAAGCTTTTTATGGTTGTGACTGAGGATATTTATAAAGAATATGTTGTTGTTCCTCCTATGGAGGAACTACCACCACTATATGATCTGATCCCACTCTCTGATCCACCAAACGTTGACCTGGTGATTTCACTTAATGCCCTCACTAGCTTCTCTGCTCCCTAGATTCTCAAATTAATTGGTTACATAAAAAATAGGAAAGTCATCATCCTTGTGGACAGTGGTAGCACCCATAATTTTATTCATCTTCGCATTGCCCAAGAAGTCAATTTTTACATCTGTGTCATCAATAATTTTCAAATATGATTGCCAATTGAGGTTCCATGAAATGTGGGGGAAGATGTGAAAATGTGTGACTCCAAATTGGTTAGTAACACCTGAAATCCCATATGTTTGCTATAGACATGGGTGGTTGTGACATTGTTCTTGGTTTATGCACTCTAGGCCCCATTCTCATAGATTTCAAGGACTTAACCATGCAATTCCAATAGGAGGGACAACAATATAAGTTCCAAGGAATCAAAATAGGCTCCCCTAAGGTCATTAGTTCCCATCGCATGGAAAATATCCTCAAAAAAGGTCATTCAGGCATTATAGCGCAACTCCACTCCATTAATTTTGTTGAGACACCTTATGTGCATCTCGATCTCCACTCTATCATTTCCCTCCACCAAGTTTTTTTTACCACTCCCAAAGAACTTCCCCCTTCCCGTGGAGTCCATGATCATTCCATCCCTCTTATCCTGGGAAGTCTTCTTCCTAATGTTAAGACTTATCATCATCCCTTTTCCCAGAATACTGAAATTGAGAAAATTGCTCATGAATTACTAGAAGCCAATGTTATATGTCCCAGTACTAGCCCCTTTTCTTCCCCTATGGTTTTGGTACTCAAGAAAGAAGGTACTTGGCACATGTGTCTTGATTTCCATGCCCTCATCAAAATCACAATCAAAGAAAAATTCCCCATTCCTATCATTGATGACCTCTTGGATGAATTGAGTGATGCTAAGTACTTCACCAAACTTGATCTACGTTATGGATACCACCATATCCATATGAAAGAAGAAGAAATTTCCAAAACTGCATTTCACACTCATGAGGGTCATTATGAATTCCTAGTAATGCCCTTTGGATTGTGTAATGCTCCTTCCACTTTCCAAATTCTTATGAATCATGTCTTCTGTCCTTTCCTCCATCATTTTTTATTAGTTTTCTTTGATGATTTTCCCATATATAGTAAAACTTTTCCCTCCCATATCTCTCATGTGAATCAAGTTCTCCATCTACTCTCTAAGCCCCAAATTTTCCTCAAACAATCTAAATGTGCCTTTGGTGCCTCAGAAGTGGAATACCTGGGTCATATTGTCGGCAAGGATGTTGTTCGAGTGGATCCTAAGAAAATTGAATCTATGAAGGATTGGCCTCACCCTAAAACTCTTAAGAGATTGCGTGTTTTTTTAGGTTTAATGGGATATTATAGGAAGTTTGTTCAGAATTATGGAAAAATTGCAACTCCTCTCACTTCTGTCCTTAAAAATAATGCTTTCACTTGGACTTCATCTGTGGATCATGCCTTCCAAGAGTTGAGAGATGTTATGTTCTCGAACCCTGTCTTAGCACTTCCATACTTCACAAGGACATTCATATTGTAATGTGATGCTTCTGGGAAAGGAATTGGAGCCGTCCTAATGCAAGATGGGAGGCCTTTGGCCTTCACTAGCAAACAACTTTTCGAGCGACATTTGGGCCAATCCATTTATGAAAATAAAATGTTAGCTATTTTGCATGCTGTGGATCTATGGCGTCCTTATTTATTGGGTCAGCTATTCCAAATCAAAACTGATCATGAGAGTCTCAAGTATTTCTTGGAACAACGAATTCCATCCCCGACGCAGCAAAAATGGGTGACCAGGCTATTTGGTTATGATTATGATATCATTTACAAGAAGGGAAAGGGAAATGTTGTGGTCGATTCTCTTTCTCAGAAATATGAAGAAGTCGGGCCCTTTTTCTCCCTCTCCTTCATTGTACCATATTGGCTCCAAGTTGTTCATTGGGAATGGCTGCAAGACCCCAAAATTTCTCGCATGCTCCACCAATTGCAACACAATTCTTCAGTTTTTCCAGGGTACACTTGGAACAATGAAGAGCTTCACTAAAAAGGTATTTTGTATCTATGCAAGAAATCACAACTTAAATCCACAATTCTTTTTGAACTTCATGCCTCACCCACAACTAGGAATTCAGGGTTTACCAAAACCTATGAACGGGTCAAACATTATTTTTTATGGGATGGTATGAAACAAGACGTTCGCACCTTTGTGGATGAATGTGAGGTCTATCAATGAAACAAGGGAGAAATTGTCAAATCTCTGAGCACAGTCCAACCGCTTCCGATTCCCCCTACTATTTGGTGAGATATTTCTATGGATTTCATTGTGGAATTACCTAAATCGGGAAATACATAAGTCATCATGGTGGTCGTAGATCGTCTCTCCAAATATGCTCATTTTTTTTCTCTGCAACACCCATTCACAGGGGCTCAAATATTCATAGATAATATCTTCAATATTTACGGCATGCCTAATTCTATTGTCTCTAATAGAGATCCCACTTTCACCAACAATTTTTGGCAAGAATTGTTCAATCTACAGGGCACCCAATTGCATCTTCGCATTGCCTATCACCCCTAGATGGATAGCCAGACTGAAGTTGTCAACAAGTGTTTGGAAACATATTTGAGGTGTTTTTCATCTAAGAGGAAAATCAGTGGGCTCAATGGTTACCCTTATTTGAATGGTGGTACAAAACATCTTACCATATAGTTACTCGCATGATTCCTTTTGAAGTAGTCTATGGCCAAAATCCCCCATCGATTCTCTCATATATTCCAGGGGTCTTGAAGGTTCAGGAGGTTGACACAAATCTTACCATCCCAGAGGATATTCTTCGTGCCCTCAAAGACAATTTGGTCATGGCTCAAAATCAGATGAAGCAACAAGCAGATCAAGGTCGTTTTGAACGACATTTTGTTGAAGGGCCCCAGGTGTTTCTTCGACTACAACCTTATAAGCAGAATTCACTCAAAGTTGAACAATGTCAGAAAGTTATGCCCAAATTTTATGGTCCTTATATAGTGCTCAAGCATGTGGGACCGATGCCCTATTAGTTAGCTCTACCCAGTCAGTCGAAGCTCCATCCTATTTTTCATGTTTCATGCTTAAAGAAGGTCATTGGAACTAAGTTCCAAACTCAAACTAGTCTCCACGAGTTGGATGAAGAAGGTTCCATATGGTTGCAACCACAAGCAGTCTTGGCCCAGTGGTAGCGTCATCTCCATTAGCGCACCATAAAGGAAGTGTTAGTCCAATGGAAAGATACAACTCCCAAATATGCCACCTAGGAACCGACCACCATTCTACAACTTCCTCATCTCAAGCCTTGAGGACAAGGTTGTTCTTCAAGGGGGAGGGCATGTTAGGGACCTAACATCCCTAACCTCTCACGTAGGTAGAATAATATAGTTCCATCTAATAAATTTCAATATTAATAAGGCCTAGCAATAAGGAGGAATAAGTCAAATGTAAGAATACCTAATAGAATCTTTCACTTCTAGAAGGATCTTCCCTAGATTGTTCTCTTGGTTAGATATATTTAGTATAAATAGGAATAGAGGGTATGAGAAATTTTGTCTTGGATATTATTGTAATAGATCTTTTCTTTACTAGAGGTTTCCCCCTTAAAGAGGCAAGTGAACATTTCTATCATTAATCAAGGTGTTATTTCTGGTGTTATTCTGTTATTATTCTAGTATTGTTCTGGTTATATCATTGTTTTTCTGCCATTTCTATACTAAAATATTTTTGTTCTAGATACTATTTAATATTTGGAATACTACACAAAACCACAAATATTGTCTATTTTTAGGGATCCTTTAACTAGACAAGAACTACAATTGAAAAATAAACACATCTCCATTGATTGGTGCATCCATCCCTAGATTAGTCAAATTGTAGGCGGTATATGGTTTTTGATAAACCTCCCTACAATAACAAGGAGGTGACCTTATATTTTATGAGAAAATTATGGGATGAGTTTATTATGGGTAAGCATGTCAACTAATTTGACATCGGAGAATTCCAGGGGGTGGGTCTAGGGTCCGCACAGGATTGAGAGCATGCCAAGCGCGACCCCATGTTAGGTCCTCATCCCCTAGGAGAAGGCTTGAAACCCCTAGCCAACATCCTCCAGTTGCAGAGACCTTGTAACAAGTAAAGCTAACCATTTCATCATTGACTCATAGCCTAGTGCAAAACAATAGCTTTGTTGCACTATCTGGGCAGGAGGTGCCCGCCAGTGACATTAATAGAGGGGTTGGAGGTTCAACATGCACGACATATTACAATGAGGAGAGGGAACATGGACATATCAATTGTCCATGTGACCCTCACAGATGCTCGATTTGTAGGAATTCATGATATGGGCCTATAGAGCCCAGTGGACAACATAACTTCATGGAGGAGGTTAGTATCGTAACCCTCTTTATGTTCTTCATCGTTATTTATTTATTTTGTATTATGTGTATTTATATCGATATTTAATTGTGTTTTGTTTTGTAGTTGTTACGTCCTAGCAGTAGACCCTCTACGTTGATGGATGCATCGGTGCCTAGCCCCAACCCTAAAGAAATAGTAGAGGATGCATGTTCACTTGGTCCACCTCACACTCAGGTATGTGTCACATATGATAAATTCACCTTAGTCATTTCTTTATTTTATGACATACTCAATTTTTTAATGTTCTCTTGTTTCTGTAGGATTTGGGTGTAGTCGATGTCAGACATTATCCATCTAGGATGGACAAGTCACATGCATCATAGGTATCATGTGTAGAGTTAAATATCGTACAATTATGAAATTGTTTTTGTTTATGTTTTTGAATTATACTAGTTGGTACTAATAGTTCAATTTTATTAATATGTATGCATAATGTAGATATATTTTCTAGCTATAGTACTTTTTCACTCCCTGGGCATCTAGGCATTGCTTTTGGGTTACCTTTTTCCAGGCCTAGGGAGTTGCAATCACTGTTACATCCTGTGGGTGACCATCGCAGCCCACCCCCAGCATTTCCATTGACCCCATTGACTGAGATTGCCACAATAGAGGTTGTCTTGGAGAAGGTTGTACAACCTACTGCTCCATCTGCCAGTGAATCTACATCGAGGCCTAAGATATTCACGGTGAGATAATGCATTGATGATAATTTTTTATGTTTTGTGAATTTCATTTTACGCATATTTGTTTAATTTTATTGACTTGATCCTTGTAACTAATGGAGGATGACATTGCAAAGATACTAGGGTCGCGGAGGAGGGTAACACCCTCATGAACAATAGTAGCATATGCAGTGAGTTGTCTTAAGTTAAATTACAAAGTATCATTTTGCATGCTTATTAATTCATTGAGGAAAAAAACTTATAACAATGATTATTCTTTGTGTAGTCTCCAGAGCATCGAAGCATGCCCAGGCCTAGAACCTCTTGAGGTGCTTCCTTGAGAAGGAGAAGAAATATTGATTTCCAGGATGCTCCTGAGGGTGGTGAGGGTGGCAGTGGTCGACCAACTACTTCCATTTTGCATCTAGGCCACGATATGGATGTTTTTTATGTTAGGGAACTTGTTTTCACTTTGTATATTGGCCATGAGTTTCCATTTTGTAAAAAATGAACAATTTAGATAATGTTGAATATATATAGACACACACACACACACACACACACATTTCATGGCACATTTTTTATGATTCTCATTGTTTTTGCATTTTATGTTGATGAATGTATGAATTTCAAAGTGTTTGAAATTCAAATTGTATGAATTTCATGTGTATTAATCCCTTGATTTTTTATAAAGTGATTAAAAATACTTGTGTTATGCATTAATGAATATCTTAGGGTGTAAAAGATTGCCAAGTGATAAATCCATAACCAATTAATGCTTCTCAATTAGCATTGCTTGCTAATGAACCATGTATCTCTACATCATCGATAAATCATTCCTTCTGAATTATTTGCATGAATGTTGTGGATATCCATATTCTAACTCACAACCAACAATGCATGGAATACCTCTTGAATTATCTCCATCTAAATCCGATGACA
Organism: Picea glauca; assembly: GCA_000966675.3. Taxonomy (NCBI): domain Eukaryota; kingdom Viridiplantae; phylum Streptophyta; class Pinopsida; order Pinales; family Pinaceae; genus Picea; species Picea glauca. The sequence goes on along the minus strand of JZKD02S1677184.1, from coordinate 114,957 downwards.
ATCCACACTCAAATAGTGGTCGCTTGAAAATATTGTGACATAAAAAATGGCATATTACAATAATTTATTATAGAAATAAATTCTCATTTATCTTCTACATAATTTGAAATCACTTAACAATCTCAGCTCAATGTTATGTCAAATTAATTTCCATAACTAGTACTCCAATTACTCAATTACGAAGATGACATAAGCTAAAATTCAATTATGCAAGTACACAACATTTGGACAACCTAAACACTTTGTATATATTTAGAATATGAAGTACAGGCATGTACCAATATCTTATGAGGGGTTGTTAGAAGTCGGGCTCTTCAAACCCTAGCGATAGAAACCATATGATAACATTAGTCAATATCTCACTCCATTAGAGATCATCAACAATGTAGAATACACAATGGTAAGTCCTTTTTGGAACCTACAATTGTATCCCACACTTGTACAATATCAACTCCCTATATCTTCTCGATAACAAGCACATTAGATAGCACTAGGGTTTTAAAATTCCACAAAACCCTAACTTCTTCTCTTACCAGAGATACATGATAAAAGTACTTCTTTCCTCCTATATGTATAAGTCCTAGCATTCCTAGTCTCCTTAGGAGAAAGCCTTGACCCTAGTCTTCCCTTGACCTTCCTTTGAGAAGCCTAGTTGTTAGTTTATTAGTTGATTCAATCCATAGTTTGACCAATTTCTAGGGCACACACACTATTCCGATTTTTATATGCATGACATATATAAAATCATTTCATTTATCTATAACCCTTCATAAATGCCAAAAATACTAATCAATGACTCATTAATGCACTCATGTTTGTTTATCATGTGTAGTGGGTATATGTATTTTGTTAAACCCACCAATTTTTAATAACATTTATTCAGTCTTCCATGATGTCCACTATAATTATTGATTTTGATCAATAAAATGAGAGAGTTCACATGGAAACTAGATCTTATAATGGGTATCATTTTCCACCTACATATAAAGGTTTTGAGATTACATCTCTTGACACACCATAAAAACTAATGCTATCCTACCAAAATTACTCCAGGGAGACTTGAAACCATTATTATTTTCCCTTCACCATTTATGAGAGTTTATTGCACATTCCTACCCAAGTTTTGGGTTAGAGCACACAAGGAGACAAAGGACCCTCCCAAACCCAATCCCACAAACTTATTGATGCCATGTCATTGTCATGACATGCCTTTCCATGCCATTGTGATTCCTTGCCAAGTCATTCCATGGCATGCCATTGCCATGCCATTGATATTTCCATGACATTGACATGCCTTTCCATGGCATGCCATTTCCATGCCATTGCCATGCCTTTCCAAGCCATGCCATGCCATGCCATTTACATGCCTTTTCATTCTATTGTCATGCCATTTCTAAGCCATTCCATGCAATTTCCATTCCTTTCCATGTCATTTCCATTCCTTTTCATGCCATGCCATTGAAATCCCTTGCCAAGCCATGCCATGGCATGCCATTTCCATTTCCATGTCATGCCATGCCATTGTCATGTAGCTTCTCATGTCTTTTCATGTAGTTTCCCATTTTAACCTATATAACAATAAATATAACGTTCCATAAAATTATTCAAGGAAAAATTCAAATCAAAATGTGGATTGCAATGAAACAAGAATAACAAAAAACATAACATTTCCATGCCATTGCCATGATTCACAGTTAAACCCTTGGAATAAATCTTGGCACCTTTTATTATATTTCTGTCATAATTTTCAACCCTCTAGGGCTTGATGTCTTGAATATTGTATGGTTTTCATGTGTCATTGATCCATATGGATCTCGATGGCCATCCACCTTTTCCACTAAATCACCATTTTGATCCTGTGGTTTTGATAAACCATGATATTCACCTTTTTGATGGGGAATGGAATGTAATGTCATCTTCATTTGTTAATTACATACATCATGTAATGATTTCCTAGTGGTATTATGTACATGCCTACAACATAGCGTTTATGCACTACATCCCATTAGAAATCCATAGTTAAGCGCGCTCAGGATAGAGTAGTATTGAGATGGGTCACTGCTCGGGAAGTGCTAGTGTTTTACATGTCTGTGGAATTTTATAAACTTAGTCCAATTTATCCCACATGCATCATGGGAATTGTTCTCCTCTCACTCTCTCATATATAATTGAGGTGAAGGATGCCCTTTAAGCATGCAATGGAGTGTGATGTAAAACTTGTTGTGAATGAAGCACAACCAACATCTCTTTCTTTTCAGAGATAGGCTACCCCATTCTACCAGTTGTGTTCTACAATGTTTTTATCTCTTGTTCATTAATAAAAGTTTGTTTTCACTATATTTATGTGTTCTCTGCATTATCTCTGTGTATTTCCTTATTATACATCAGTTATATTTTTGTCTTCATGTCGTTCTCAAAATAATCTGGATCAATGGTATCAAAGCAAGTTGCTTCTTGTCATTTCCCAGAGCAGGTCCCCAATGAGGTTAGGGTATAGAGAGTTGGGTCTCGAGCTATTTTCTATTTAGGACAAGTTCTCTCACCAACCCAAGTGACATCCCATGGTGGAATAAAAGAGAGATGACAAATCAGGAGATCCTTTCAAGACGTTAGTCGAGGAAGCTCTCATGTGATAGAGGAATGATATGATGGACAACTTTGCTCAGATCCTTCGAAGACTACTGATGGAGGCTGAGACATATTTGATAAGAAGCCATTTTGCAAGTGTGAAACCCTTCAAGGTACAATTCAATTTTGATATTCCCTTATTTGAAGGCAAGATAATTGCAGATGCTCTTGAAAAATGGTTGAATCTGCTAGAAGGTTATTACTCTTTCCAAAACAAATTCGATAGTGAAAAGATCACCTTTTCACTCCTTAAATCCCTTCCCCATGTCAGATCTTGGTGGGAAGGTTACTGAGAGAGGTACACCGCGGATGAATCTGCACTATTTGGGAGAGAACCCACTTGGGAGGCCTTTGTAGATGCCGTAAAGGAGGAGTTATACCCTGTTGGAAACCATGATGACCAATACATGAGATGGAAAACTATGCATAAGAAAAGAGACTAGATAGTGCCTGAGTACACCAACATATTTCATACTTTGTGCTCAAAGTTAGGCATCAAAGAATCCGAGTGGCACTTGTTTTTGAAGTACCACAGTGGTCTACACAGGTACATCCAAATAGAGATGGATTTCTTGGACATCGCCTCACTGGAATATTTTATCGATATGCATTAAAAATTGAGCAGAAATTCAAGCATAAAAGTAAGTAGGAGAAGAATGGAAAAGGCAACTCTAACTCACATAATGAAATACAAAGCAAGGAAAGCCAACCTCAAGAGAAAAATAAGAAATAAAATCCTTTCATTTTCTCTTTTGTTTCACTCAAAAGTTGCATTGTGCATTTTGCATGGAAAGGAGAAAAGTTTGCATTTTTAGGTTTGAAGGATTGTTCATGCTTTTTACTTGAAGCCCTTTTTCATTTGTATAATTAGAGTAAAGTCTTATTTTCCAATGTTCTAATAAGTTTCATTTTTGCAAGAGTCTCAAACAACATCAGTTTCACTTTCATTCCTTGAGTAATAAAATCCCCTAAAATGAACGCGCTAATCTAAAATATATTACTAACACTTTTTCTAGGGTTCACCAATAGATTAGGCTAGGGATTTAGATTAGGTGTGTATAGGTAAACTCTCCAAGGACAATTAAAACTTAATTTAAGTGTTTTTTCTAGGGTGTGAAAATTCCATCTTGTAATTACTCAATCCAAGAAGCTCCTCTAACACAAGAGTCAAACATGAGGCCGCAAGGAGGATGGTGACAGAGATATCCACTCTTGATCTTGACAAACATTTGGGAGAGTGTGTATTGGGGGTGAATCCTGTAGCATTACTGGCATGACTTGTGTTAGACCTTTGAGACACTTGGATCCATCCAAGGTACTTTAAGAGTGATTCTGGCCCTGTTGCGTTTCAGGCCCCAAGAGGATCTCTGGGCTTAGTTACCTTTCCCATACACTTGCTTGGCTATCAACTATACCCCCCTTGTTGTTGATTACAAGTTGGTAGCCTAGTTTCCATTATATAGGTTAACACATAGGTGACTGCGACGGGTGTATCATGGTACCTGAGGCGGAATATGTATTCTTTGGGAGACACCCGAAGGGACCTTCGATCGGAGGTCTGGGTAACTAATTCTCCAAGCTATTTGTTTACCTTTGTGAATGATTTGGATGGTCGGTACTTCATCTCCCTGGGTCAGAAGCATTCAGAAGGGTAGTTTGTTTGGTTTGTATATTTTTAGGATTTTCTTCTTAGTGGTGTGCTCTGTGCTCCCTAGTTTTCCATAGCGAGTTAGTCAGTCATTTCTTTGGGTCTCTGACCTAAGTTGGTAGATCACCCACTCTGTTGGTCGTGAGGAATTTTTGGTCTTCCTCTTAGAAACATGGAGACGCCTCTTTATAGGTGTTGTTTTTTGTACCATTATTTCACCAGAGTCAGTGTGCGATACTTTTACAAACTCAAACGATCCTGCAAGGGGAGAACCCGTGCATAAGATATTCATGGAAAAATTTACTGACAATACCAACCAAGCAACCCCTTCACAAAGGGTTTCTTGTGCTTTTCCTTTCTTCAGAAATGTTGGTGTCCCTTTGATGGCCACTTTGTAGATTCCTGGGTTGAATGTGGGACTACCTGTTTGGTTGGGTACCATTCCAAATGTCTTGAATTCTCTTGATGCCTCTTAGTTAAAAACATTATCTCATGGGCATCATGTTGATGTTCCTTCATCAACAAGGTCTTCTCCTCCTCCTTTTGCCTTCTCTGGTGAAAGTCCAAATACTAGTAACCGAAAGTCTAAACGAAATAGAAAGAGAAAGAATAAGAAGAAGAAATCACTAACCTATGCGAGTCATGTTGGAGATAGGTCATCAACCTATGTAAGTCATGTTGAAGACCAACACCCAACCTCTTCCAATCATCCTGGGGGAAAAGGTCTAGTCACTACTAGTCATACTGGAAACATGTCTATAAACTTTGCGAGTCATGTTATCGACCAATCACCAACCTCTACAAGTCATGTTGGAGATGTGAAACCAACCAATGCAAGTCATGTTGGGGGCACGAACCTAGTCCCTGTGAGTCATACTAGAGTTCAACAACCAACCTTTGTTAGTCATGATGGAGAGTTGTCAACAACCTCTACAAGTCATGTTGAGGACAAGTAACCAACCACTGCCAATCATGTTGGTGGCATTGATTCTGGTGAGAAACCTAGATGGATAGGACGTAATCCTAAGTTCCTTTGTAAGTTTTTCAAGGGATATCACCTTACTCATTTATTCCTTTCCCTTCCAGAGGCACGACGATTGTGGTCCCTATTTGCAAGCTCTTCTGATTCTAAGTATTTTGATGTTTCCTCACAGTATATTCAACCTTTGGTTGATGAAGTGGTCATTTCGATGCAACCTTCAGCCGACTCCACTCCTTTTTTGGGGGGTGATTTGCCTTTAGACCATGTTGTCTCACAGTCTATTCAACTAGTGGTTGAGAAAGTGGTCACATTGAAGCAATATTTAGCTAATCCTACTCTTCTCTTGGAGAGTGTTGAGTCTACCAAAGTGGTCACATCGATGCAATGTTCAGCTGATCCCACTCTTCTCTTGGGGAATGATGTGTCTACTGACTATGATTTTAGAATTTCTAGTTCAATACTTTCAGAACAAGGGGGAATTTCGCTCACTTTGAGCACACCCCCTCCAAGTCCTAGGATTGTTTCCTTTGATTGGAATGACCTTTCTGAGCCTTGCCTTCCTTCTTCTACACCCTTTGAAATAAGGGTTGAAGTTAATTTAAAAAATATTTACCGATTTATTGTGGATGAAGCAACCTCGAAAAGTATTTTATCCTCCTCGGCTTGGGAAGCTTTGGGCTCTCCTGACCTTGTTTCTGCTTCATATGAGCTGTTGGATTTTGATAGACGTCCTATTGAATATTTGGGGATTTTTCCTCAATTACCTATCTCGTTAGGTGGGAAGACTGTCCTTGTTGATGTTATAGTGGTGCAAGGTGGCGCAGACCCCCACCTTCTCTCCAAAGGGTTGCTCGACCTCTCGGTCTAGGATCGTTCAAGTCACTAAGCCAAATTGGCTCATTGGGCTCCTGATGGGGGAACCAATTCAACTTGACACAGGGCCTTCCACTTTTTGCGCAGGTCATGTGACACTCGCAGACCCTTTCCTTAGCGTTGTTCAAATCTCAATGACAATGGGCACTAGCTCTTCTTGCTAAGGCCTACCTCTTATGCGACCACATATTAAGACCGTGGGCTAGCTCCCTTCGCGACTCCATGCTTCAAAGATTTTGTGAGTTGCCTGCTCCCTTTTTCCTGATCCCCTAATCGATGAGTTCTTTAGTACCAGATCTACGGTCCATGTTATTCTCACAACCAACGGCTATGATCTACTCCATGACTCTGTCCTTTGGGAGTTCTTACTTCTTTTATTTCTGTCTCTCCCGAGTTGAGTTTCAATGAAGTGTCGATCCAACTCCATGTGTACTTTCCCTATGGATGCCTAGGATTTCTTTGGCTCCTGACTCTTCAGGTATTCTCTCGATGTTCTCCCCCGATATCTCCCGGATCACTACTCCTCTGGCTTGTGCGGATTTCTTCCACATGTCCCTTCCAGATATGACGGTCTGGATTCAAACTGTTCTTTGCGACTCTGTGAATATCTTTGTTTTCTCTTGGAAAACCTCCCGGATCTCCCTCTCTCGGATCTATCAACCTTCTGCCACTCGTCTCCCCTCGATGATGGACGATTTCACGATATTCGGGGATTCACAATTCCTCGACCCCCTTGCACACTTAGCACAATTATCTTCTTGAGAGTTAGGTTATTCTTGAACTTCTTATGCACTCCTTCCAGAGGTCTATGCAGACTCTTCCACGACTTTACTCGGCTTGAAAACCTTCAAGGTTCCCAATTCCTCTACGTCCTTTAGTGAACTTTCTCGTTCCCTCCTGGAAAATCAATGCTCTTCCTCCCGATATTGTAAGATGAACTTACAGTATCCTTGGCGCACTCCTTGCACTTGGCTAATCCTTTCAACGGATTCTCCCTCGGTCTACTTAGAAGTGTTAAGGCATGTCCTTTCCTTTTTGGATGCACTCTTGCAAAGCCTTCCTTCCTATGAGTGTTTAACAATCCTGGGGTTCTCGTAAGGATTCCAACACTTCAGAATGTGTTTCTCTTGTATGATCTCATACTTTCTCTATGCCTTCCTGAAAAATTATTGCAGAGTATTCAATAACTCTATGTTTTGTTTCCTCCTACACCGTCTTTCTTTCCAAGGTACCCATCCACCTTGAAATTTCCTCCTGAGTCTGTGAATTATCCTGGTGTGCCCTCTTGGCAGCTTCTCTTCTGATTCCACTGAGTTTAGACACACACTCCTTGTGTCGACTCACAGATTTTCCACCCTCTGTCGCACACTCCTTGCACTTAGCCTAGAGAACCAGACTCAACCCAACACACTCACAGATAGAAAATTGTATCTCTATCCGTGCAGACGATTTATAATGTACATCTATAGCTCAAATACATACTAATGTCATTCACAACAAAATATCCATTACATAGAAATTGATAAACAAGAAAAACTATTACTTTCTTTTAATGGTGGAATGTCCATTAAAATATGTGAGTTCGAGCTACAACTGCCTCTCGACTCTCTATGTTTCTCTCCCTATCTTCTATGAATGCTCTATTGGCAATAATACTAGAGTTTATACAAGAGGTGCTCGACGCGCTTCCCTCCAAGATAAGTTAGTGGTGTCTAATCACCATTCAAAACTCATGTCTAATGGGTGGATTAAAATGATGGAAATTTGATCTGAATTGGATGTAGATCCCTCCTACCGTCAACCACTTAATGGCGACCTTATCTCCATCTTGTGTGAAGGAACAAATTGTCTCTTCCAACTTGTCAGCATTAATTTCCTTGATCATGCTTTATATTCTCGAAGGAAAAATAAGAGGGTGACGCCTCTCTCTTCCTTGAAGGTGCACCACTCATGATAATCAACTGACGAGTGTTGAGGTGGAGTGATGCTCCTACATCATACTCCATAGATAAGAAAATTCATGAGCTCCTACTCATGAGCTTCCGAGCTCCATTGAAATCCTCCTAGATCCCAAAATTTCTCTTGGAGTTGTCTTTCTGCTCCTCTACTTTGCTGCTTCTCCTACTCCTGCATCTTCCCTGCTGCTCGTGTAGGTTCCTTTTTGTCCAGCTTATCCTTGACAACAAATTCTTCTGCTGACCTCAACATTATATTCTGTATATCCTCTATGGCTTCTTCCATATTCTTCATCGGCTATCTCGGCTTGTGCAGTCTGTCTGAATGCAACTCTTCATGTCGCTCCATGGGTAGGTCGTCCTAATCTCTCATGCCTCTTTCATCCCTTTTGATGTTGACTAGCCATTCTATTGCAGACTCCAATTTCGCAGTCCTTCCACTAAAATGTTGTAAGGCTATCTCTTCTGACAGATTAACTCTTGTCAGTTCTCCGACTGGTTCTATTCCAGCTTCCTTCAGCTGCAACTCGTGTTGGTATGTCTCCTCCAGAATGGCTATCTCTTGGCAACCACCTTCTGGCTCTAGACTATCCAACCAATACTCCAATGCCTTTAACTCCATTTCCCACTGAGTGAGTAACTCAACTGGTTACTCCCCTTCTGTTGCGACAAACTTCAATATTTGTTCCTCATTCTCCATGACAATCTCAACTCACTATCCTTTTGTTGCTACCCCTACAAAAAATATTCTAGCCTCTCCTCAGCTACTTGGCAGGAATATATTGACTCCTCCAATGACTAGAACACTCCTCTGATCCTTCTCCTCTGTGATGAAAGTTTCCAACTTGTCATCATATTCATTCACTCAGCTTGCATCTCTGCATGAATCTTCATATGGATGAGACCTTGCTTCTGCCTCCTCTCCATATGTCAACACCCCTTGTTGACATGAACTCTCAACTAAGCTCATCTCTTCTCCCTTGCTCACTTGGTAATTCAGGATGTCTCCTCTTCCCTCCTGGAAGTTTATGAGATCAACTAACCCCTTCACATTTCCCACCTGGAAACCTATGAGATTCCTCCCATATGTCTTTCCCTCGCCACTGAGGTTTTCAACATATCTCAACCACCTCCTCAACACCTATTGTTGCTTTCGGGCCAACAACTTTCGAATGGGCCACTTAGCTATCCTTTTTAAAGGCCACTCATATCTTTAGCACACCTTTTCTTCCTACTACATCTTAAATGCTAGCCTTTCCACCTCTACCCATATTTCACTGAGATCCTTGTCCATGTCCGGTTTTCTTCTCTGTGGGTAGTCTTCCCTTTGACCAAGTTTATGACCTTCAACAACCATCCTGCTTCACCTGCAACTCACCTGGTTGTTTACCATTTGTTGTGCACCTCACAATAGTCTTCATAGAGCGTCTTACTCTATCTCTTTTCACCTTTTCCTACAATATGCAGACAATCAAGATCTGATACCACTCTGGTGAAGATCCCCAGCTTCTCTCCAAAGGGCTGCTCGACCTCCCATTCTAAGATCGTTCAAGTCACTAAGTCGAATTGGCTCGACAGGATCCTGATGGGAACCAGTTCAACTTGACACAGGCCCTTCCACTTTTTGTGTAGGTTGTGTGACACCCACGGACCCTGTCCTTAGCATTGTTCAAATCTCAACGACAATGGGCGCTAGCTCTTCTTGCTAAGCCCTACCTCTTATATGACCATGGATTAATACTATGGGCCAAATCCCTTCACGACTCCACGCTTCAAATCATTTGCGAGCTCTTTGATCCCTTTTTCCCGATCCCCGAATCAACGAGTTTTCCAGGACCAGATCTACGGTCCACATTATTCTTATAGCCATCAACTATGATCTACTCTGATACTCTGTCCTTCAGGATTTCTTACTTCTCTTATCTCTATCTCTCTCGAGTTGCGAATCAGCGAAGTGTCGATACAACTCCACATGTTCTTTCCCAATTGATTCTTAGGATTGCTTCAACTCCCGGCTCTTCGGGTATTCTCTCAATTTTCTCCCTCGATATCTCCCAAAGTACTACTCCTCTAGCTTGTGTGGATTTCTTCCACGCATCCCTTCCATATCTAATGGTCTAGATTCAAACCACTATTTGCGACTCCGTGAGGATCTTTGTTTTCTCATGAAAAACCTCCAAGATTTCCCACTCTCGGATCTCTTGACCTTCTACCACCTTTATCCTCCCGATGATGAATGATTTCACGATCTTCGGGGATTCAGAATTCCTTGAAACCCTTGCACACTTAGCGCAATTCTCTTCTCGAGACTTAGGTTGTTCTTGAACTTCTTCTGCACTCCTTGCAGATTTCTACGCAAACTATTCTATGACTTTGCTCGGCTTGAAAACCTTCAAGGTTCCTAGTTCCTCTATGTCCTTCAGTGAACTATCTTGTTCCCTCCTGGAAACTCAACGGTCTTCCTCTTGAGCTTGTAAGATGAACTTATAGTATCCTTGGTGCACTCCTTCCGTTCAACTAATCCTTTCGACGGATTCTCCTTCGGTCTACTTAGAAGTGTTAAGGCACGTCCTTTCCTTTGTCATTTCATTCTTGAAAAGCCTTCCTTCCTCAGAGTGTTCAACAACCCTGGAGTTCTCTTAAGGATTCCAACACTCTAGAATGTGTTTCTCTTGTACGCTCTCATACTTGCTCTATGCCCTCCTGGAAAATTATTACAGAGTATTTAATAACTCTGTGTTGTGTTTCCTCATACATGGTCTTTCCTTTCAAGGTACCCATCCACCTTGAAATTTCCTCCTGAGTCTGTGAATTATCCTGGTGTGCCCTCCTGACAGCTTCTCTTCTGACTTTACTAATTTCAGACACACACTCCTTGCATCGGCTCACAAAGTTTCCACTCTCTGTCTCACACTCCTTTCACTTAGCCTAGAGAACCAGACTTAACCCAACACACTCACAGATAGAAAATTGTATCTCTATCCTTGCAAAGGATTTTTAACGTACATCTATAGCTCATATACACATGAATGTCATTCACAACAAAATATCTATTACACAAAAATTGATAAAAAGGAAAAATTGTTACTTTCTATTAATGGCAGAATGTCCATTACAATATGTGAGTCTGAGCTAGAACTGAATCTCATCTCTTTGTGTTTCTCTCCCTATCTCCTATGCATGATCTACTAGCGATAATACAAGGGTTTATACATGAGGGGCTCGATGAGCTTCCCTCCAAGCTAAGTTAGTGGTGTCTAATCACCATTCAAAATGCATGTCTAATGGGCGGATTACAATGATGGAAAGCTGATCCAAATCAGATGCAGATCCCTCCTACCGTCAACCACTTAATGGTGACCTTATCTCTAGCTTGTACGAAGGCATAACTTGGATTATTCAACTTGTCAACATTAATTTACTTGATCACGCTTTGGATTCTCGAAGGCAAAATGAGAGGGCGATGCCTCTCCCTTCCTTGAAGTTGCACCACTCATGCTAATCAGCTGGCGTGTTCTGAGGTGGAGCGATGCTCCTGCATCATACTCCACGGCTACTAAAATTCATGAGATCCTGCTCATGAGCTTCCTAGCTCCGCTGAAATCCTCCTGGATCCAAAAATTTCTCCTGGAGTTGTCTTTCTTCTCCTCTTCTTTGATGTTGCTACTACTCCTACACCTTCCCTGTTGCTCGTGCAGGTTCCTTTCTGTCCAGCTTCTCCTTGACAACAAATTCTTCTGCTAACCTCAACATTATCTTATGTATCTCCTCTACGTCTTCTTCCATCTACTTCATCGGCTGGATCATCTGCAACTCTTCATGTCACTCCATGGGTAGGTCTTCCTAATATCTCATGCTTCTTTCATCTCTTTTGACGCTGACTGGCCATTCTGTTGCAGACTCCAATTCCACAGTCCTTCCACTAAACTGGTGTTTGACTATCTCTTCTAACAAACCAACTCATGTGAGTTCTTCGACTAGTTCTATCCTAGCTTCCTCCAACTGCAACTCGTGCTGGTATGTCTCCTTTGGCATGGCTATCTCTTGGAAACCACCTTCTAGCTCTAGACTATCCAACCAATTCTCCAGTGCCTTTAACTCCATTTCCCACTAAGTGAGTAACTCAACTGGGTACTCCCCTTTTGTTGGGACAAACTTCAGTATCTATTCCTCCTTCTCCATGACAGTCTCAGCTCGTTGTCCTTTTTCTACTACCCCTACAACAAATATGCTAGCCTCTCCTCGTCTACTTGGCAGGAATATCTTGACTCCTCCAATGACCAGAACACTCCTCTGATCCTTCTCCTCTGTGATGAAAGTTTCCAACTTGTCATCATCTTCATTCATGCATCTTGCATCTTCGCATGAATATTCATATGGATGAGACCTTTCTTTCACCTCCTCTCCATCTATCAACACCCCTTACTGACATGAACTCTCAACTGATCTCATCTCATCTCCCTTGCCCACTTGGAAATTCAGGATGTCTCCTCCGCCCTCTTAGAAGTTTATGAGATCAACTGACCCCTTCACATTTCCCACCTAGAAACCTACGAGATTCCTCCCAGATCTCTTTCCCTCACCACTGAGGTTTTCAACATATCTCAACCACCTCCTCAACACTTGTTGTTTATTTCGGGCCAACAAATTTCGAACGGGCCACTTAGCTTTCCTTTTCAAAGGCCACTCGTATCTCTAACACACAATTGCTTCCTTCTATATATTAAATGCTAGCCTCTCCACCTCTTCCCAGGTTTCACTGAGCTCCTTGTCCACCTTTGTTTTGATTCTATGTGGGTAGTCTTCCCTTTGATCACGTTTATGACCTTCAATTTCCATCATGCTTCACCTGTAGCTCACCTAGTTGTTTACCATATGTTTTCCACCTCGCAACAGTCTCCACAGAGTGTCCTACTCTATCTCTCTTCACCTTTGCCTACAATCTACAGACAATCAAGATCTGACACCACTCTGGTGCAGACCCCCACCTTCTCTCCAAAGAGTTGCTTGACCTCCTCATCTAGGATCGTTCAAGTCACTGAGTCGAATTGTCTCGTCGGGCTCCTGATGGGAGCCAATTCAACTTGACACATGCCCTTCCACTTTTTGCGTAGGTTTTGTGACACCTGTGGACCCTTTCCTTAGAGATGTTCAAATCTCAACGAAAATGGGCACTAGCTCTTCTTGCTAAGACCTCCCTCTTATATGACCATAGATTAAGATCGTGGGCCAACTCCCATCATGACTCCATGCTTCATATATTTTGCGAGCTTATTTCTCCCTTTTTCCCGATCCCCAAATCAACGAGTTCTCTAGGACCATATCTATGGTCCACGTTCTTCTCATATCCAACGGCTATGATATCCTCCATGACTCCATCCTTTGGTATTTATTACTTCTCTTATCTCTGTCTCTCTTGAGTTGTGAATCAACGAAGTGTCGATCCAAATCCACATGTCCTTTCCCAATGGATTCCTAGGATTGATTTAGCTCCCGGCTCTTTGGGTATTCTCTCGATGTTCTCCCCTGATATCTCCTAGAGAACTACTCCTCTGGCTTGTGCAGATTTATTCCATCCATCCATTCCAAATCTAACGGTCTGGATTCAAACCTCTCTTTGTGACTTCGTGAAGATCTTTGTTTGCTCTTGGAAAACCTCCTGGAGCTTCCACTCTCGGATCTCTCGAACTTCTGCCACCTGTCTCCTCCCAATGATGGATGATTTCATGGTCTTAGGGGATTCGTAAGTCCTCAACTCCCTTTCACACTTAGCACAATTCACTTCTCGAGACATAGGTTGTTCTCAAACTTCTTCTACACTCCTTGCAAAGTTCTGCATAGACTCTTCTGCGACTTTTCTTACCTTGAAAACCTTCAAGGTTCCCAGTTCCTCTGCATCCTTCAGTGAAATTTCTTGTTCCCTCCTGGAAAATCAATGCTCTTCCTCCTGAGATTGTAACATGAACTTACAATATCCTTGGCACACTCCTTGTGCTCGACTAATACTTTTGAAGGCTTCTCCCTCGGTCTACTTATAAGTCTTAAGGCATCTCCTTTCCTTTGTTGATGCACTCTTGCAAAACCTTCCTTCCTCAGAGTGTTGAGCAACCCTAGGGTTGTCTTAAGGATTCCAACACTTCAGAATGTGTTTCTCTTGTACGCTCTCGTACTTTCTCTATGCCCTCCTAGAAAAGTATTGCAGAGTATTCAATAAATTCGTGTTGTGTTTCCTCCTACACAGGATTTCTTTCCAAGTTACCCATCCACCTTGAAATTTCCTCCCGAGTCTATAAATTATCCTGGTGTTCACTCCTGAAAGCTTCTCTTCTGACTCCACTGAGTTCAGACATGCACTCCTTGCATCGGCTCAAAGAATTTCCACCCTCTGTTGCGCACTCCTTTCACTTAGCCTAGAGAACCAGACTTAACCCAACACAATCACAGATACAAAATTGTATCTCTATCCCTGCAGACAATTTCTAACATACATCTACAACTCAAATACATACGAGTTTCATTCACAACAAAATATCCATTATGCAGAAATTGATAAACAAGAAAAACTGTTACTTTCTATTAATGGTGGAATGTCCATTACAATATGTGAGTTCGAGCTAAAACTGACTCTCAACTCTCTGTGTTTATCTCCCTATCTCCTATGCATTCTCTACTAGAAATAATACAAGAGTTTATACAGGAGGGGATCGACGAGCTTCCCTCCAAGCTAAGTTAGTTGTGTCTAATCACCATTCAAAATACATGTCTAATGGGTGGATTACAATGATGGAAATCTGATTTGAATCAGATGCAGATCCCTCCTACCGTCAACCAATTAATGGTGACCTTATGTCCAGCTTGTGCGAAGGAACAAATTGGCTCTTCCAACTTGTCAGCATTAATTACCTTGATCACACTTTATATTATTGAAGGAAAAATGAGAGGGTGGCATCTCTCCCTTCCTTGAAGGCACACCACTCGTGCTAATCAGATGGTGCGTGCTGAGGTGGAGTGATGCTCCTGCATCACAAGGCCCATTCGATTTCAATATGCTTCTCAGGCATGATTATGCATATGCTATGAAAGTTGTTGTGTCTACACTCTTCTGAGTGATGCATTTCCCTCACAATGGAAGCAGTGTCACTATTGACCAGCTGGCATATGATAATCACCATCCTAATTCGGTGTTAGTTTAGGCTACTCCTTTATATGTTCCTAGTATTCATGTAGACTCTACCCTGAGACAGGTTAATTATGTGGCATCTTATCCTCGGTGTTCAATTTCTCCTAAGAAGGAACTTGTGCAATCATGTTTTCCTTCTCGAGACAGTCTCAACAATTGATCAGTTTTGTTACACAACAGGAGCATGGGAGCCCTTGCTTCCCTCTCTTGGTCCAAGTGATCTTGAGTCTCCTTTTGAGTATGATATCATTGTTTGTATATCCTCAAGCCCTCGTTCTTGTGAATCTTCGTTGATAGACTCTACCGGTCCTAGCCAGAACCTCCATCATCATATGGAATATGGTCAGTTTGCTTCTCCCTTTGGGTCTGCCAACCCTCCTCATTCATGGGATTTATCGAATTTTGAATTTCCTTCGGATGAGGCTATCCTTGAAGTCATAACTACGGTTTCTATACCGCAAGAATACTTACACCGTGGTTTTTGTTTTCTTCCCTTTTGGGAGACTTTCTAGGTTGACTACTGAAGAGACTCTTGGTCAGAGCCTAACAACAAGATCTACATGAAAGAGTACTACACATGAGTTTTTAGGTTGTGCGGTGCTTTGTACCATATTGTAAAGTCCATGTTTGTTTCTTTCAAGTTTTGTATTCAGTGGCACCTCTTATTTTTCTGAAGTTTCTATCTATATTGGATTTATTAACTTTTGGATGAGTGTTATTGGCCTTATATGCAGGATATTGGAGACATTTTTCTTTGACATGTGTTCATCGTATCGATCCATTGTAATAGGTATCGACCTCAAAACTGGCATATAGGTTATATTTTTCCCTATTTGCATTTTTTCATTATCCATTTCCTGGTTCATTTGGCCTTAGAATTGACCCCACTCAATTGTGACACTAGCCTTCCTTGTTGATAAGTGTGTCATACTTTATGTGGTAGAGCCTTCCTTCCATGTGCATCCTAGTTAGAACCTTATTTTCCATTTTGTTCCCATGCCAAAGTACTTCATAGGCACGGGAGTCCTTTTAGTCCCGCCATGACTTTGCAATGAAGCCTCATTCTTCTTCCTAGTCATCATTCTTGACCTTTCCCATGAGACTCCCTAAGAGCATGGTTTGTTGTCTTTTAGGCTCGTTTAAAATTTGAAAGCAATATCCAATGAGACTATATTTATTCTTTTCAATCTCGTCTAGATTACTTAGGAAAAGAATCCCCCCTGGAGTCTTCTTTAATCCCTTTTCAGACTCTCAAAAATTGAAAATATTGTTGAGCAATCTTGTTTCCCTTCACACTCACCAAAATTAAATTTGAAGGAACATATATCTGGCGGTAGTTTACACCTTTTTCGGTCCAGATGGCTAATTTTACAAATAAAGTTATGCTCTAGGAACTTCAGTTCGCTAGAAGAGTATTCTTAGATGTAAGTGTTATCACTGAAATTTCATCTGCAAATGGTTACAGGAATCCAACATCTTCAAATAGCTATTAGTTCACCCATGGACCAATTTACCAAAAAATCATTTCCAAAAGGTCCAAAACTATCCAACCAGTTATAAAATATTAATGTGCTATGACTATACAGGGTGTGCGCGCACATGCGCCATCAAGAAACGTAGGAAAAGCACACATGTGCATGATGCACGACTGTGGACACTAAAATCCGCACACACCTAAGAACGACACATTTATGATGTTGGTCAGCCTCCTACCCACTTCTGGTTCAGCTTCCAAGTCGATTTGACATCCAAATCTCGGCTGGATCCAATTGGGTGGTTGGTCAAAGACCTAAAGGTTCCCTAAACAACCCCTTTTCACACTAAAAGCTGGTTGCACAATACCTCAAAGTGGTGCTATAAAACAAGGCCATGGGTGCACTACATCTTCAAGGAATTCATTTGCAAGGTTATGCTGCTGCTATTCTCTTGGGGAAACCTCTTTTCTAATCAAGAGCATACTAGCACCATTCCATTTGGGTAATCCACATCACCTTTTGAGTGGGTTAGCTTGGGATTCTTTCACCATTTCTTTCAAGTTTTCAAGTTATAAGAAGAGCTCAATCTTGGGGGTCCAAGAGCCCTCCATTGGAGTAAGAAGGGACCCAAAGTCCCCTTTCTATTTGGTGTTTTCTTTTCACTAATAAAATCCTTTCCATTGGTGACATGAGTCTTGTTTGTTTCTTGTTCTTATGTCCTTATGCACAATAGTTTAAATGTTTTTTCCCTTCCTAGTTTAATTCTTAGCTTAGTCTTTTATGTTTATTCTTCTAACCCTTTCCTTTACTGATGTCTTGCTTAGCTAACCCAACTAAGCTTGTAAGCACCTCTATTTTACTCATTTAGGTGACAAAAGAGACACAACAAATTGGCGACTCCACTAGGGAAAGGTGTCAATTTCCTACCCGATTTGGGTTATTTTAGCTTTTATTTTTACTTATTTAACCTACAGGTACCATAACCGGCCCAATCCGACCTGTAAAACATAAAATTCAAAGCTAAGTTGAGAGAATTCCATCCGAAATTTTCTTCACAGTCGTGTGACAGTTGTGCGTGGGTTTATTGGCCCACAGTCGCGCATCGTGCACACGTGCACCAAAATCATTGCATTACTCAACGCCTTCTGTGCACCTGCGCTCAAAATTATTTTTTAATTCGCGCATTGGCGCTCAAAGTGCCTCTGTTTATTCTGAAACCCGCGCACTTGTGCAAAAATATACACATTGTAATCTTTTTTATGATTTGTTGAAGGCCCATAGCCTTCTTAAAGATGATTCCATGCATGTTGTAATATGCACCACACTTACATTCCCTCTCATATAAAGGGATTAGTCAAAACACATAGGCACTTACGGGTTAAAAATCATTAATTTTCCTCTTTTTGCTTTTTAGTTTGCCACATGGATGGCTTGCTTTGACTAAAAGTTGGAATCATTCTACATCACATATAAAACTTGCATTGGGACCAAAAATTGGATATCAAACGTTGAGTATGATCTTCTCTCACGCTCCAAAGCGATCTTGAGAATCAGAAAGAGGTTGAAAGACAATTTCGTCTCCCTTAAAAAGATAAAATCTTTAGGAGAGGACAATAGCCCCCTCGAGACTCCTCTTAGTTTATTTTTCAAACACATCTCAAGATTGTAACGTGCCCATACATGCCCACATGCTACAAAGATAGGATAGTGTTGAAATTTACTTTCTTATATTAAATCACTAGGGAAGTTTAAAGGTTTTGTAACGGGCCTATACATTCCCACATGATCAAAATATAGGATAGTTTCAAAGATTTCTTAGATTAAATCACATTAGGGAGTTAAATGAATAGTAAAGGACCCACATGTCCACATGCTAGATTCCTAGGGACTTTTGAATTCTGCAAGGTTGTACCAATGACATTTAGTTAAATAGGTAATCAAAGACTTGTAAGGACCAAGCGAAGTCCACATGCAACAAGGTGACACCCAATTCATTAAAAAATTGGCACACTTTCACTCATTCATAGACAAAATTCACTTCTCACCCACATAGTTTTCATCTCGAAACATGGAGGCTGAAGTAAGTTTCCTCCAAAGGGATTTCGAAACACCCCACCATTTTCTTGACGAAACTATCCACTCCCACTTAATTTCAACAAGATTGGTTCACACCCCCAATCTCTCAATCAACCACATCTAAATTTTTTCTAAAAACTCACTAAGTTTTCCTCCACAGGAGGTGCCAAAATAAATCTTTTAGTCTAGGTAGGATTTCGGGGATATGCATCCAAATAACTCCCCGTTATCCGGTTCTCACATTTTCAAAACACTAGAAGTTGTCAAATAGGGAACTTTAAATCCTCCAAGTCAAGTGTTTTTAACACCATAAGGCAGGGATATACTTGTGAAGGGTTGAAGGTCGAGGTTTGGTTGTTCTGTGCATCCCCCCTTGAGGCACCCACCTCTTAGACAGGATCCAGCCCGTGACCTATTTCTTAGGCCAAAAATCTAAATGTCGCACTTTGACCGAGGTACCTAGTGACCAAATTTTAGGACATCTACCCAGGTGGCAATTGTGGGCTGCAATTGCACCTTGATC
>JZKD02S1677184.1:68846-95567 GCA_000966675.3 Picea glauca | reverse complement strand
GGTGGCAATTGTGGGCTGCAATTGCACCTTGATCAGATTTTGTGTGGCTATTGGGAAATATTGTCAATTCTTTTGGGATATGCCCCCCCTACCCCTCATTATAACTGATTGCTTCATCCTTCACTAGTTTCTCTTCTGGTGGCTTCAGACCCCACTGTCGAGTGCTATTGGAAGGTCCAGTGCTATTTTGAGAGGAAGGACGTTACGTATTATAGGACATGAGAATTTGTTTTCTTTGTTCCCCCACGTAGACACAATCCACCTATCCACATATATGATTCTTTATCAAAACACTTTATGTATTATGCCCTTCTGATTACATTTGATTTTGATATATATCGTGTAAAGTTCAAAAAATTGTAGCAAAGGCTCTTGTTTATTTATTTTTCTCACCACCATTCACACACATTCACTCAGCTAGTCGGACATCATAGGGGACGCACAAAACCCCCGTCGTTCCAGACACTTGCTAAATCTCCCTCCTATTCTAGGGGGAGTTCCTAGTCTTTCCAACTCATCGGCTCCACCTTCTCACACTCTCGTGAGTGCCACTGTCTTGGGATCAACTTTTCTTGGTTCCACCTTAATTGGGTCCAATTCCCAAGTTCCACCTTCCACTCGCTCTCCTTTACACGAAATTGGGGGGCCAACTTCCTCTCAAGGGGGAAGTACAAATCCACCTAGTCCCCCCCAAGAGTTAGGTACTTAGAACACTCACATTATGGCCGAAACTAATCCTATGCCACCACCCCATATGCCATATTTAGCTTCCCTCAACATACCGGATCTGACTAAACTCACCAATGATCCCATATTGCACAACGCCACATGGCCTGCAATGCCTACCAAACTCCCTTCAAACATCCCCAAGTTTGAAGGTAAAGAAAGAGATGATCCTGCCAACCATATCATGACATTTCACCTATGGTGTTCTTCGAACAACATCATGGACGATTCCATTCAATTGAGGTTATTTCAATGTACACTCACTGACCCATCCACCAAATGGTCTATCAAAGAAAGATCTGGGTCCCACGCGATTTTTGAATCCTTGGCCAAAGCATTTTTGACCTTCTTTCAATTACCCGTTCGTCATGACAATGGCCTTGAACTACTCTCAGATTTCAAATAAAATGTCTCTACACATATTGCCGACCACATCCATGAATGGTGTCGACGACGAAGCCTCTGCAAAGCTGACGCTACCCCCCAACAGTGTCTCAATTGGTTCCTCAAATCACTTGTTTCCCTCCTTGCCAAAGATGTGTCTGCCACCTTCCCTCAGACTAAAGAAGAATCCATTAGCAAGACCCAACTATTTGAACTCATCTACGCCCAGTCTGGATACCTATACATAGTACTCCCAGACACCCCAAGACCCATGCCATTTGACCAAGACAAACCTAGGATGTCTCACTCAGTAGATGGATTGATTGGTAACACTACACACCACAACCCACCGCCTCAACAACCACCCATGTATGGCACACCTCAATATCCGCCAGCATATGGAGGAATCCCTTATTATCCTCCTCCCCCTTATCAACAACCATACCCTGTTTCCCTGCCTCCACTCATAAGTGGACCACCACCAGCACCCCTAAACCACCCACCTATCCAACCAAGTGTCGGTACTCCCTCCACCTCGGCCTATACCCTAAGAACTAGTGATAGCACCATGCCCTCCTATGTACCTTATGGAGCATCACCTCAGCATAATCCATACTTTCCATTTGCTGCCCCCCCACAGCCTATGGCTCCACCACAAGGACCACCACATGCTGGGGTTAATTTTGTTCAACCCTCTCCCATTCAGCAATATCAAAATTTTGAACAGCTGAACACGACAAATCCACCCCATCAATTGAACAATACCATAAAGAAAGGAAAAAATTGGAACAATAATAATCTGGGACCAGGAGGAAACCAAAACCAACCCCAACAGAACCAGTCTATCGGGGGAAACCAAAACCCCCAAGGGGGCAACAACAACAAACTTCAAGGAAGGAACAACAACAATGTTAGGACCACCTTCCCTTGTGCCCTTTGCAGTGAGTTTGGTCACTATACTCACCATTTCCCCCAAATCATTGACTTTAAGAAGATGAAATATTTTGTGAATGGACCACGTCCCTCAGCACTGCCTGCACCTTAGCAAGCCCCACAACCATATGTACAGCAACCCCCCCTAGCTGTACTAAAAAATCCATCCCACACCAAGGGGTGATAAATACCCAACCAAACATGCAGCCTACCCCACCACAGTTGGGACAATATTCCAATACGGGCACCTCTGCCGATCGCACTATCCTCCTTACCAGTGAGGAAGAAGTCCTTCTGCAAACACACAATCATCAGTATAGCACACCCCCTGAATTTGCTCCCACCACCTCGGAATAAATTCCAATCACAACTGGACCCCCTCTCATGATTCCTCACCCTAATACTTAAACCCCCCTTCGTATTCCTCGCATCCCATTGTGCAGGAATTTCCATAATCCTCAAGCTAAGGCAGCTCATAATTACAGTTTGGTCGATGAATTGGCACAATCTCCGGCTGCCATGTTAGTCTCAGAAGTCCTTCAAACTTGTCCCACCCAGAGGAAGTCCTTACTTTCCACCCTGGGAGCAGTCGACCCTGTCGATACTTGACTCATCACATTTGACCTCAACAATGGAGAACCTCGCCTCCCCGCTCTTATTGCTTTTCAAATCCCTGTAAAAATTTGGAACATTACAGTTCACCAATGCATCATGAATGAAGGCGCATCCACCTGTATCATGTCCAAATCCGTATGGAAGAAACTTGGTTCCACCGAACTCATACCATTTGGCATTACCTTAAGAGCCTACGATGGCAGACCCTCATCCCCCGAAGGACTCTTCCAAAATTTCCTCGTCGAGCTCGGGGGAAAAATCATTCAGATTGACATTGAGGTTATCGATGCCCCGCTTGACTACAATATCTTGTTTGGTCATAGCTACATGTATGCTATGAAGGCCATCGCCTCTTCTGTGTTACGAACCATGATATTTCCCCATAATGGAAAGATCATTACCATCGATCAAGTATCACATTACGAGCCTAACCCTTCATCCAACATCGATAACATCCTCCCTTTTATCCACACTAATCACGATGCCTATCCACTCATTGAGATGGGCCCCAGAATCTTCAAAGACCCATCCTTGCTAGGGACATACCACGGAGCACCACCGCTCCTCCATCCCTCAGCAAAAGTATGTGTCGTATCCTCCAATGGAACAACAACTGAAACTAACCTCCCTCCCACCGAGGCCTCTTTCATCCCTGATGTCCCACTAGTCGTAGAAATTCTCCCTCAGGAATCCCCTGGAACTAATTCAGCTCGACCCATTCTTGATCTTCCCCAGGGCCAAATCTCGGTTTGGGAAACAGTCCCCCAAGCCATTACCCAAATCCCTTTCTTTTACCCCCCACCAGGTGTACAAGATTTCCAGGTCGTTGCAACGCTTACCCTTCCTAATATGATGTTGGAAATCCCAGTTTGGTATTTACATCCACCTGAGATGGTTCCTCAACCATCCCTCCCTCCCCAAACAAAAGGAATCCCGATGCAGATTCCCATATTCACTCCCACCATACCCCCTACACCCCCACTCACTAACCCCCCTGCTACAGATGTGGGTAGGCGAAAGAAGAAGGAGCCCACAACTCCACTTCCCCCACGCGTCCAACCTCCTTGTGTGCTATGCGAGAAAGACAGACACCCCACCAATAAATGCCCATCTCTCCCCGAGTTACGTAATCTCATCCCACTTCCTCGAGCACCACCACCGCTTGTCGCTTCCTCCAGTATTGATGCTATCTCACAAAACACAAGTAACAAAGGACTGTGACCCAAATTCACATGCGCCATTTGTTCAGAATATGGCCATTACACACACCACTGTCTAGCGTTACCTCAATTCTGACAGACACTAATAGCTGTACGCCAGAGCTTTCAACAAACACCCACCCCAACTCTTGTCACCAACATCCATTATGTCACAACCTCAGTCAAGGAATGCATGAGATGTCCTTTCTCTCTATGCGAATCACTTGATCATTTCACATATAAATGTCCTATGATCATTGAATATAGGCATCGTCAACTGGCCCCTATTCAAAATCATACCCCCCCTCCTCCAACAGACCCGATAAATACACTTTCCCCGTCAATTGATATGGTTCATATCTTCCCACTAGAACCTGAGGCACTCCCTTCTCCCCCATGGTTCCTAGATGATTTATATGAGGAGTTACCCCCAAATCCCCCCAATTCTCTAATTCATTTCCCCATGAAAAGTTTACGCCCGACTACCATTTTTAACCCAAAATATCTGGATATTTGGTTTATGTCGAGCCAACCATCACAATCCCCCTCCATCAATCCCCTACATCTTTATCAAAAGGAGACAATGCCACAGTGACAGTCACCGAGGTCACTCCTCTCGATCCCCTATATTCACGCTAGTTTCATTGTGATGAAGATATCCTCGAGGAGTTAACTACCCTCGATTTCCCATGGGACGGGCTCCACCACAAAGCACTCTTTCTTTCACAGGAAGCCTTCACGCCTCCTAACCAACACCCCATATACGCAGTCGAAACCAAATATTTTCTCCCATCAGGGCATATAGATTGGTTCAATAACCCTATCCCTGCCCCCAACACTTTCGAGGAAGGCAATATGGCCAATATATCCCCAACCATCAAAATAGATATTTCCATCAAATCTGGAATTATTGAGGAAATCACCATTGGCACTGCATGTTCTCCTGAAGAACTCACCGCCTACAAAGCCCTCTTCTAGGAATACCGAGACATTTTCGCCTGGTCATACACATAGATGCCTAGCCTTGATCCCTATATTGTTGAACATCGCATAGACACCTGGCCTGATATCACACCCGTCTGCCAAAAACAACGACTTCTACACCCATCCAAAGCAGTGGCCATCAAAGCTGAGATTGACAAAATACGCACTGTAGGGTTCATTTACCCCATAGCCTATACGTCATGGGTCTCCAAACCTATCCCTGTTAAGAAAAAACAGGGCAGTATCCGTGTCTGTACAGACTTTCACGACCTCAATCACACCTGTCCCAAAGAAAAATTTCCAACACCCTTCATCGACCACATAATCGATGATTGGGCAGGTCACAAGTCTTTGTCCTTCATGGACGATTTCTCAGGTTACAACCAAATCCAAATTCACCCTGCCGATTAGTACAAAACCACATTCACGACCCCTTGGGGAACCTTTGCGTATCGTTTCATGCCATTTGGCCTCAAGAATAATGGCGCCACTTTCCAACGGGACATGACATACATTTTTCATGATCTGGCTCATATCATCCTCGCATACTTAGACAACCTCACCACTCGATCTAAGAAACACACTCAACATCTCGATGATCTACGAATCATCTTCCACATGTGTCGTCAGTACAATATCCACTTGAACTGCCTCAAGTGCATATTCTGTGTCACTGCTGGGTGCCTTCTTGGGTTCATAGTTTCCCAATGTGGCATTATTTGGGACCCCCTCAAAGTCCAATCCATCATAGAAATTCCACCCCAACGGAATTTACGCTAACTACACAGCCTTTAAGGCAAAGCCAACTTTTTACAACTCTTTGTCCCAGATTACGCTACTCGTGTATATGGCTTCCTTCGCTTACTTAAATCATGAAATCCCATTTCAATGGGATAAACATGCCCAAACCACTTTAGATGATATCAAAGCATCTCTCTCCAACGCCCCTTTGATTAGTCCACCTGACTATAACCGCGATTATCTCTTCTACATATCAGCCTCATCCGTTTCAGTAGCAGGAGTGCTCGTCCAAATAGGGGATGACGCCCGTGAGCATGTGATTTACTACATTAGTAAAAACCTTTCAAGAACACCCTTGAAGTACAATCAAGAAGAAAATATAGCCCTTGCAGTTGTCCTCGCAGTCCATAAACTGCGCCATTACATTCTTCTTCGAACTACCAAATTCATCGCAGATTCCAACCCAATGCAATACTTTCTCAGTCATCAACAAATTAACGGTAAATTTTCTCGATGGATCGTCATCCTTTAGGAATACGATCTTGAATTTTCAACACCCAAGAGAAAGAAAGATGTCATCCTCACTGAACTTATCACGGCTTTTCCCTCTGACACTACCAGTCCACTGGTCAATACCAACCTCCCTGATGAACATCTTCTTTTTATCCCCTCAGATGACGCTTGGTATGGCGATCTTCTTGTCTATCTACGAACACAAAAATTCGGAAATCACCTCTCCAGAGATGATCATCAACGTATTCGTCACTAGGAACCTTGCTACCTCCTCATCGAGGACATCTTATATTAGAGAGGAGTTGACACCATACTCCGCCGATGCTTAACTATTGACGAGGCTAACAAAGTCTTGAATGAATTCCACAATGGTGCTTGCGGAGGCCATCTCTAAGGGCTGTCCATCGCTCAGAAAATCATCCGCGCAGGTCAATTTTGGCCTACATTTTTTCACGACTGCATCCATGCCATGAAACGATGTGATAGATGTCAGCTTTACGCCAACAAAGAACGCGCACCACATTCTCTTCTATACCCAGTAATCACAACTGGTCCCTTTTGTAAATGGGGCATCGACTTCATGACTTGCAACCCTACATCCAACAACGGACACAAATACATAGTCATTGTAGTTGATTACTTTACCAAGTGGGATGAAGCCATGCCTACCTTCAACAACATCGTTGACACAACAACGCATTTTTTCTTTAACCACGTCATATCTCGCTTTGGAGTACCACTCCAACTAGTCTCTAATCACGGGAAACATTTCGAGAATGAGATTTTCATGGAACTCTCATCCCGATTAGGCATCTCCCATGAGTTTGCCTCATCATACTACCCTCAGTCCAATGGACAGGTAGAAGAAGTTAACAAGGTCTTAAAAACCATGTTGCAATGCATGGTTAACAAACATAAAACCAATTGGCATCATATGTTATTTTTCGTGCTCTGGGCTTATTGAACAACAGTCAAAACTACCACTGGTTTCACACCTTTTCATATAGTCCATGGGGTTGAGTCCACTCTTCCCATCAAGTGCAAAATTCCCACCTTATGCACCACTATTGAGCTATTACTCGACATTGCCCCAATAGAGAAACGTTTGCTGAACTTAGAATCCCTGGATGAAGATCGTCGATCTTCATTACAGAACAATGAAGCAACCAAAAAATGATCAAAGACCACCTTTGATCGCCATGTCAACCTTCGCCCATTTAACGAAGGAGACCTCGTCCTCGCTTACGATATCGCTCATGATACCCTTGGCCATGGAAAATTTGAGTTTCAGTGGCATGGACTGTACATCATCCAACATTGCCTCACTAAAGGCGCATACATCCTGGCCTCCCCCGAAGGCCATCCTCTCAAGGAACCCGTCAACGAGTTGTACTTAAAGAAATTTTACGCCTGAGCATAGCTATACTACACTAGGATTTTTCTTTTTTGTACGTCTTTTGTAGAGATTTTAGTCTTCTTTTATCCATACCTCCTGTCTAATCTATCACTTGTGTTATTGACAAATGCCACCTCCATCAACCTACCACATCAGTTACACCGATGGATGTAGCCGCTGGACATAGAATCTCGCTTCGGCTGCTTGGGCCCTCTATTCGCCTTCACATGACCTGCTCCACACCAGCAACATATATTTAGGCTCAGCCACCAACAATCAAGCAGAGTACACCACTGTCATTGGTCTCCTCGTTGAGGCCAATCATCACCATATTCATCACCTTAGTGTCTTATTAGATTCCCAACTTGTCGTCCTCCATCTCAATAATGTATACCGTGTCCGTGATCCTTGCCTCTTCCTCAAATACCTGCAGATTAGATGTTTATCTCGACATTTTGATTCCATTACATTTACACATATCCCAAGACAATTCAATCAAATAGTAGATAACATGGATAACATTATACTAGATTGGCATATATCACATCAAGACATCTTCACATACACATAAACCATCAAAAGTTTGTCACAACATATAGACTAGACATCATCCACTACATCAAAAAAAAAAAAAAAAATTATCAACAAACACATCACACATGTACACAAAGATCCAAAAATGTATATCCACACACACACACACACACACACACACACACACACACACACACACACACACACATATATATATCGTTCCACATGTCATAAAGTGTTTACAAAAAATGTACATCACCCGTAGGCAGGTGAATCACCTCATCCCTACCAAATACAAAACTGGATGTCACAACTATACAAAATGGGCTCACTAGCCTATATCAAATACACAACTACATATCTAGCAGTGCTCAGGGTGCCTCTACTGCTCCATCACCAGGTCCTCCCTCTGGCAGAGGTACCCCACCAGCTCTAGGTCCCTCAAGTCCCGGAGGCAACCGTCCAGTCATCGCAGCTCTAGCTACAGCTGCTTTACGGATCAAGGTCCACGACTCTTCCAACAGCCCAATACACTGCTCCAGGATCCCCTCATCCTAGATCCGCACCCACATCCTCTCGGACACTACTTGTAGAACCGCCTCTAGTCGACGACGGAAATCATCAAACTCTCTCCAAGCCTTGGCCAAAGGAGCATGAGACGGCCCTGCCCGGGGTCATCATAACGACATCTCCGGGCTGCTCTATCATCATCATCGGGCCTCGCCCCAACATCCTCTCGACGTTGCCTCTTCCCTGCTTGCAACTCTCCCTGTGGTGGTCTCATAGGCCCCTGGTGGGCTGGCACTCTGATTAGCTCGACCTCTCATCCACACGGTCCCACATATACACAAACAAACACATGATAGCATCAACATCCCTACAAATATCAACCATATGCTATACTATCTAAAAACAAATCAACAAAACCAGCAACCAAAACATCATACCTCGGCAATCGAATACCTCTCCAGGGGGTAATATCATCTCAGGGTCCTCACATAAATCTATCCCATTGTATGGAAACTGCAATATGATCTGTGGCATATGATGTGACACCTGTGCAACCTCGGCCGTGAAGTAGTGTCCACCCTCCCCACCTCCATGACAAACCAAAATCGTCGACCACCGTCGCAGTCGCGGCTCTCGTGCTCCCGTCGGGTCTAACAAAACTCTCGAGTGCAACATCGGCACCCTCTCTAGAAACCAAGCCACTAGGACAGATCCAAAAGAAAAATCCCCTGAGTCGGTTGCTCGACACCCGGTGAGTTGCCCCACCATCTTGGAGTACATCATCAAGCCCCAGGCGAAATGATCACCCCCTAGTGCCCGCTCCATGATCCTTAGCTAGCCACCACTAATACGCTGATTCATGAGTGACCCATACACTCTCACAACCATCACTTCCATGCAACGATGTACCAGGGAATCCATCACCCCAATCCTCAGAATTGACCCAGACATTAAATCCTCTCTCGAACATCGAGCAAGGGTAGCCAATTTCCCCTCTCCAACTACCACCGGCTCGACCGAAAGAAGGGTTCCTTGAAAAGGGAGCATAGTCAGAAAATAGACATCCTCCTCAATAGAGAATGCCAAGTGCTCCCCACACACAATAAAACACTGCAACTCTGGACTCCACATCGAGATCAGGAATTGCAGCAGATACTCATGTGCCCTCAACAGTGGGCACTCAAAAAACTTTAGCAGCCCACAGGCCGCCAAAGCACCATGAACCGTCGACTCCTCATCCCTCATGACCTCCCTCGGTCGGGCCCAGTCCCTCTCTCTCTAATGGATCGACATCGTCCCAAATGATCGCCTACATCCACATATACAATACTCGATCAGCCATCACAAAAGCACCAAAATCTCCCAAAAAAAAAATAAAAAGAAGGGAGATAAGTTTTCTCACCCTCAGCTTTGCCTCAAAGGTGCAGCTGTTTTCCCCATAGGTGTGCACACATGCGTGCCTTTTTACCCCATAGGCATGCATGTATGTGTTCCTGTTAAGCCCATAGGCGTGCACTAAATGTGTACATGTTCACTACACAGTTGTACACTCATCCACAACTATCAGAAACACAGTCGCGCACATATGCGCGGTTGTGTTTCGGACAGGCGCGCACCCCACGTGCACCTGTTTTCCAAAATAGCGTGCCCCCTCTACACGAATGTACCCATTACATCCACGCATTTGTGCGTGGTTCACCCTCGATCGCTCGCGCATTTAGGGGGCCACAACCGTGAAAACCCACCGTACGACCATCTATACAGTCCTACCCAAAACTTGACACCTAACAATTGTACAGGAGGATGAGACCACTAACCTGAATCTCGCACCTCCCATATCGACTTCCTCGCACTCCTGGAATCTCTGAATTTTCTCTGCAATCTCCTCTCTAACCACTATAGTAGCAAGTACAAATGAGGTGACAATGTGGGCCCTATAGCTATATATAGGCCCTTTTTGCCAAACTTCCAGACTCAATTCTGGGAGCTCTGAGCGTCCCTTTTTCGATCCATCTTCAGCCACGAGATCAACACCCCGTCATCTACATCAAGACAACCCTCGATCCATTTTTCATCCTTAGCCCCCGGGGAGCCATTTTTCCATACCTCGTTTAGGTACGCATGCTCATGTTCAAAATTATCAAATAAACGATTATATGTTCGATTATCTTCAAATATTGTTCACGTTGGGTATTTGGTTGTCATGTGTGCAGGTACTTGGTCATCACACACTAGGGTGACCCCTTCAAGTATATAATTGACACTGGCATGTAATCATTCCCTCTGAATCTCAATTGCATCTCCAGTCACACCCTCTGAAATTTGTCTTTAGGGTCCCTATATCCAGCTCTGCAGTACTGTCACCTCCACTGCATTTTGGGTACTGTCACCCGGTAGCACTCTCCCCCACATGAGTTGTCCCCTTCATAGCCCTCCTTGGCACTTTGACACTCATGCTGTTTTCAACTTTTATGGATGGGAGTCCCGATAGTCTTACATCATGTCGCAAATCAGCCACATACTCCTTCTCCTCATTTTTCTAGCCTACCCAATGGACTTCTTCCTCATGGTATTATTTTGACTTCACTATCGTAGCACCATTTACCATCCATTTGATCCACTGCCAGTTTTCCCATATTCAAATTTCCCTCCATACATTTCCCTACTACAAAAACCTGCCTATGAGGCCCCAACCCTCCACTTGTTTTTTAACCAACTTGCACCATCCTCAGGCCAAGCCATCTTACACTGAGGCACCCGTTTCTGTATCTGCATTATTATCCCCACTGATTTTTTAATTCTTTTTGTAATTAAGCCATTGTTTCCATCATTTTACATCGCTTTTTGTCGTCACCTTTGGTGACCTTCTTGGCAAACGCAACCCATGTCGCCCTTGGTTGGGGCATTCCTTATCACCTAATCTTGTTGACATCGTCCATAAAATCCGAGTATCCCATAGGCCACTTACCTCTACTCTCTGAATTTTTTCACTTGGTCCTACCTCTGGCACAACTTATCCCACGTCTTGTTGTCCCCCTGACACTCGACCTAGTTGAATGGTTGCGGCCACTTATACTTCACTTATATCCCCAACCAAGGGAAGTATTGAGTCTCCATGCATCTTGACTTCGTCCATGTACCTCCTCAGTTCCTAACCTCACCTAGTGGATTTCACGAATCCCTTTGCTTCTTGGAGTTGCGTCTCCCTTTTGTCGACATTAGCACAATTTCCAGAAGGGCGACAGTATCTTGACTCTCATTACCTTTACAATGAAGAGTTTCATACGGAACAAGGATAACCATCATTGGTCTCTGCTGTCATTGACCCCCATAAGATTCGACTTCAACACTTTCTCATGTTACGGTGGGTCTTACTTTGCAACTATTGCAGTTATTTTATATATTTGTCGAAGACTTATGAACTTTGTTGGGCTATCAATGCCCACAGAATCCATGATACTTCTTACAGGTATCATTGCCTACTATTAAGAGTATTGTTCCTCATCAGAATTTTCCTCTGCCTTTATCAAAACCTCCCCCAAGGGCGTTGCAGTTGTCTACATCAACACACAGTTTCAGTTATTGTACAACACCCTTTTTTGAGTTACATGACACGAGCATGGGGCATGCCCACCTCGTTTGTACGAGCATGGGGCATGCCCGCCTCGTTTGTACACAATTTATTTTCCACACCTTGCGAAAGGTTGGGTCCTACAGGTTCCCTTCTCCCTCCAATGGGTCACTCTTGATACTCTCACTATCACTCTTTCTTACAACGGTACTCTTAGTAGCAGAAACATTGATGAATTTCAGCTATCAGTATGCTCCTAACCTCATCCATCAGGGGGCATCTGTTATCACTGAAATTTCGTCCGCAAATGGTTACAGGAATCCAGCATCTTCAAATAGATATTAGTTCACCCATGGACCAAAATTACCAAAAAAACATTTCCAAAAGGTCCAAAAATATCCAACCAGTGATAAAATCAGGATGCGTTATGACTATATAAGGCGCGCGTGCACATGCGCCATCAAGAAACGCAGGAAAAGTGCACATGCGCACGATGCACGACTATGGACGCTAAAGGCCGCGCACACCTAATAACGATGCATTTATGATGTTGGTCGGCCTCCCACCCACTTCTGGTTCATCGTCCAAGTCGATTTGACATCCAAATCTTGGTTGGATCTGGCTGGGTGGCTGGTCAAAGACCTAAAGGTGCCCTAAGCAACCCCTTTTCACACTAAAAGCTGGTTGCACAATACCTCAAAGTGGTGCTATAAAAAAAAGCCATGGGTGCACTACATCTTCAAGGAACTCATTTGCAAGGTTATGTTGCTGCTATTCTCTTGGGGAAACCTCTTTTCTCATCAAGAGAATACTAGCAACATTCCATTTGGGCAATCCACATCACCTTTTGAGTGGGTTAGCTTGGGATTCTTTCACCATTTCTTTCAAGTTTTCAAGTTGTAAGAAGAGCTCAATATTGGGGGTCCAAGAGCCCTCCCTTGCAGGAAGAAGGGACCCAAAGTCCCCTTTCTCTTTGGTGTTTTATTTTCACTAATACAATCCTTTCCATTGGTGACATGAGTCTTTTTTGTTTCTTGTTCTTATGTCCTTATGCACAATAGTTTAATTTTTTTTTCCCTTCCTAGTTTAATTCTTAGCTTAGTCTTTTATGTTTATTCTTCTAACCCTTTCCTTTACTGTTGTATTTCTTAGCTAACCCAACTAATCTTGTAAGCACCTTTGTTTTGCTCATTTAGGTGACAAAAGAGGCACAACAGTTAGTTTAACCCTTTTTCGGACCCGAGGGACTAAATTTTCGAAAAATGAACATTCTCCTTGGTTTTGGTTTATCACTTTTTCGGGACATGGAGATAACTTATGAAAAAAGAACCCCCTCGAAGTCCATAGTTAAGCTCTTTTCAGACTCCCTAAATATGAAAAGATTGTCAAGTGACCTTGTTCCTTTAACACTCATTAAATTTTTCCAAAAAGAACATCTACTTGGCATGAGTTTAACCCTTTTCCTAGCCAGTAGATCATTTAGGAAAAAGGTATGCCTTAGGAGACTTGTCTCGCCAGGAGAGTTCTCCTTAGTTATATTTTGTACTTTTTTGAGCTAATGAGACTAAAGTTAGAAAAAGGCTATGAGTCCATAGTTAAGCTCTTTTCAGAATCCTTAAAATTGAAAAGATAGTCGAGTGATGTTGTCTTTTTCACACTCGTTAAAATTGTTTTGAAGAGACGTCCTTTTAGTGCAAGTTTAATCTGTTTTGGATCCGATTGGAATAATTGCGAAAAGGTACTCCCTGGAGTCTTCTTTTTGCATTTTTTCATACTCTCTAAATGTGAAAAAACCACCAAGCTTACCTTCTCTGGGCTCGTAAAAATTTACATGGCAGGAGTCATGTTGTGTCATGCTTCATCGCATTGCATGTCTCACCCTTGCATCTTTGTCCTAATGCCGAATCCATGTTGCTCTCAATTGAACCTTCAAAGAATTCCTTAAATGCAATCCTTGTAGGACTTTTTCCTTTGGGATATGACACCTTGACCCATGGAGGAATTTTCCCTAAGTATCCTTATCCTGCACATGTATCCTTGCCTTGAGCATCAATATGTTCCATGCGCTTGGAACCAATTTTCTTTTTCATGACACTCATTCCTCCTCTATAACATAGCATTCTTTTATTCTTTTTCAAGCTCGTTAAAATTTTGAAAAAGACAAAAAAAATCAAATATTCCAAAAATAGGGACGAGATATATTAATTCTTTTTTCGGCCACGCAAGATATTCACCCTTGGACAAAGCACATCCTTCTGTTTGTTTGTCATGAATTGGGATCTAGTATGGCCTTAGGAATTTTTTCTCACTACATAGATTTGTGTCCTCCTCCATTTGGTTAGTCTTCCAAACATATGGAGAGTTTGTGGTGTCTCTTGTATCACAAACTTATGTCAATTTTCAGCTGCCTCAATCTCATCATTTTTTCATGCTTTTGTCCAAGGAAAGTTTTATCCAACTTAAGTCGGCCATTCTGTAGTTTGTCTCTTTGATTTGATGATTCAGCCATCCCATGAGTCCAGTCAAGTCCAGATTCAAAATTGATTAAGTTTTTTCCAGATGATCGAGATCCTCAAGTCTTTTCCTGATGGCATGTCGAATACCTCATGGTAGTGAGTCTTACACTCCCATTGTAATCCTACCTGATTTTTGAAGATCTTGAAGTTGTTTCTAGAGCTATGAAGTCCTCATATCCAGTTGCAGGAATCACTGACTTATTGAAGATGCATATTTCACTTGTATATCTTCAAATGATTTTGAGATGTAGATCTATTGTGTATTTCTCACAGATACACTTTATATATTTATATGACATGGATCGGCAGTGTACTTGATTGGCAGCCATGTTTAGTTCATCCTGAGTGTTATCACTCTAAGAGTCACTCCCAAACTACAAATGAGAGTAAGCTTGGTAACATAGAAATAAAAATACTTGATTGGTTTCGTGGATCAAGAAAAATAAAACAAGGAAGGGAAAGGACAGTAAGTTGTTGTAAATCAATGATGGACCATTGGGCTATGGAGTCAAGCAAACACCCTTCTCATTAAATGCAATCAATCTGCATATCAGATAAAGATTTTTTAAATAGAGGAATAAAAATTTAACACAAAGAAGAACATCAATAAAGCAGAGACCCTCTCTGCATAAATGAATCCAAGGTAGTTGAGTGTAAACAATGACTAATAGGCAAGATACATCAGATCCTCAGATGCTCAAGAATCCATTAATCAAAGGAAACCATGATCCTCAAGGTGTACATTTCATTCAAGTAAGAAGACAAATTGGAAAATAAAACAAGATATATAATATGATAACACAGATATCATGAACATTAAATAACAAAAATGTTTACAAAAACAAAATCCCCTTAGGGTTACAATGATCACAGGAAAAGTGCCTCCTACAACTCTGGCATCTCTCTTGCTCCTGAATCCAACATCACTACCCAATTGTAAAATGAATATATAGCCATATAGGTCCTTTCCAGCTCACCCATTCAAACTCCAACCCCTTTCCCAAAATAGAAACAACTACAAACAGAAAATGACACGTTTTAACTAATTTCCTGCTTTTCAGGAGACGAAATTATGAAAAATAGGTTTCCAAATGCCACTTTTAATTATCAAAACATAACAACTATGTAAAATATGAGAAATTTTTTTGTATATAAGATCTTTATGAAGAAAAAAATCTCTTAGTTTCTTTAAATTCATCTCCATATGGCCGCAATAGGTGTCACAAAAACATGTTTCAAACAAGAAATCACGAAAATTGAAAACATAGGGCTCAAATATTCTTTTGAATATCCCAATCTGTGACACCTGTGTGAAAAATGAAATAGGTTAATGTTCATGGGTCCATTCTTGACAATAACCTCCTTCATATTTTTAAAATTCATCCTGGTTCACCCGAAAATGATCCTGGAAGTTAGCTGGTCAAAAATATCATTTCAACAGTCTAGAACAGAGTTTCCACAACACATTGCATAGTGCCACTTATATGTCTAATATATATCTAACCATAACATATTTTGAAAAAATGAGAGATGTTTGTGTTATTTGGTATGTGATGAATAAAAATTTCCTCCAGTTTTCAAAAATTCCTTCCCATTTTCTCGTAGTCCAAGTTTTAAGTTAGTCACTCAAAATTTGCAAAAGCTTCCTTGCAAAATAACTCAACAAATTTCGGTAGTGCCGACCTGTGTAATTCACTCTTTGTTAAAAATTTTGTAGCCCCTGCCTATCTATCTATGTGCAATTTCATAGCGCACCTCTGATTTCGTAGTGCACTGGTGTTTTTGGCCCCTCCTCATGGGCTTTCTACCATGGCTCTGTCAATTGCTTTGAGTGCTGACTTGTGTGACTAACTGCTGACATGTGTTGTTGTTGATGTAGGTGCTGATAGCTGGAAGTATTGGAGATTGGTCCCTCAGGCCTTTATTCAACAAAAAACAATTTTACATCTATGCTTCTTAAAGACTTCATCTTTGGTAGCGCTCTGTGGAATTCACAACGCCATCGTTTCACCAGTCTTAGGAGATTTTGGTAGGCACTTTCGGTAGTGACTTTCCAAGAATAGATTTGACTAATGCATTACGCCAATTTTGTAGATGCAAATTCTTGTGCTAACATAGGCTCCATGGGGGATAGAGGCTTCCCTGTGAGGATCTAATAACTCTTGTAGTTTTAGTGCCTTATCCTAGGGCTTCTCCCAACCTTTAACCTCTGCAACTTGCTCTGCAAACATCCATAATTTTGTATTGTTTCTAGTCCATTGGGATATGGAGTCTTTTAATAGCATTCCCTATCTAATCCAAACTTTTCCAACTTATTCTAACAAAAACGGTTGAAAACAAACTTAAAGAATATTCATGCTTGTATGGTGAGCTTATTCGTCTATCTATTCCTACTTCTAACCAGTAAAAACTGGCTAATCATGTGAAATCATGCTTCCAATGAAGCCATGATAACATCCAGATGATTGAAAGAACATATTGTATGCAAATAAAATTCAGAGAAGACCTCATGACTTATAGCAGAATTTTAAGTTGCAACACATACTTACAATCACAATCTGTTTTAATTCCAAAAGTTGCAAAACTGAAAACTTCTGAACAAAACATCTCCATGTAGATGACCACTGGATCATAGAAAAAAGTAGATTGATGACCATAAAAGGATACCTTTTCTTGCTTCTCAATGTCTTGTGCAAACATAGAATGGTTAATTTCATCATAATGTTGTTCCTTGATGGACGAAGAAAAAATCTCATCGAAATCTGATTCATACTTGTCATACACCGACTGTATGCTATTCAAGTCAACAACATTTGATGTAGGGATCTTCTCTTCTCCGTCTGAATACTTATGAAAAATAGGTGAACAAAAAACCTCTGCATCTTTCAAAAAATGACAAGCAGTCTTTTGATTTTTCTCTTCAATCACAGGTGAAAATATATCATAGGAAAACTCTTGAAGAGTTTGAGAAAAATCTTCTTCTATAACTGTTTCTTCATTCAAATTTAAAATAGCAGGTGTATTAGGGACAAGATAAAATTCATATACAACTATTCAATCCTTATTACTATCACCAATGGTATCTTGAATATCTTCCTCACTAACATGATTTTTATTATGGCAAACAGAAGAAAACGCTGATTTCTATTGAATATGCTTCTCAAATACATCACAACAATTTTCAAAAAAAAATTCAGCTGAAAATTTTTCTTTATAAAATATATTGAAAGCATCATGAAAACTTGACAATGAGATAATACTGGAAGCTGGAAGAGATCTGCACCAAGCAAGGGTTTCTACCTTCAATGAGTATCTGAAAATCTTGATATTGACATCCTCATGCACAATCTGATGTTCATGAATAAACTCATGAAAATCTAGTAGATGTTCAGCCGGATCCTCCCAATCTTCTCCTTTA
The DNA here is from genome assembly GCA_000966675.3 of Picea glauca. Lineage (NCBI taxonomy): Eukaryota > Viridiplantae > Streptophyta > Pinopsida > Pinales > Pinaceae > Picea > Picea glauca. The sequence continues at coordinate 77,527 of JZKD02S1677184.1, read as the reverse complement.
AATGTAGGAAGGATACCTTCCTATTCATATGTACTAAGCATTGGGTTTGGAAAACCAACTACATTCGAAAAATCACAAAAAACAAATCTTTGAGCCAAAATGGATTCCATAGTTGGATCCCCAGTGGAGTCTCCTTTTAATCTTTAGACAGTGGAGTCGCCATGGTGAAAGATCTATAGTCAAGCATGTGTCCTCTTCCTGTTCACCATAAAGAAGTGGATGTGATTGTTTTCATTCTCCCAGGGAATATTTCTTCGATGCTTCCTCCCCAACAACAATGCCATTTATGTTATCACTCCAAGAGTCACTCTGTTGGCGACGGAAGTCACTCCTGGATTTCTTGCAGGAGTAGAGCCCGACGCCCATCATTTTTTATGTCATGATTTAATGAATGGGGGTGGTCAAATGGAAAGAGACCCAGGAAAGCAGCCTTGACATAGGAACCAGGGTCTGGTATTTAGAAAGCAAGGGAGGTCTTGATCCAACTTCTATCAATAGGTTTCTCAAAGGGTGGTAGATGGAAGACTTGTGAGAAGGGTGAGCAATACTGCCTCGGGAAATAGGCCTTCGAAAGCTTGAGGAAGAAAAACTCAGAAGCCAATATCCTCTTGGTCCAAAGTTTCAAGGATCTGAGGGGTGACTCAACTAGATCCTCCAATTCCAATCCATTCTAGCGTTGAGAAAACACAAGAACTGATTAGAAACGCTACGACCATTGCAGTGATCCAACCTACATCATCCTACAACAGCGCAACTCGACTGGATCCTCTAATTCTGAGTTGTTCTAACACAGTAGACAAAGAGATGGAAAAATAGGCTGACATCCATAAAGTAAGAAGTCTCCAATGCCTTATACATTAACCAGAGCAACCAGCGCCGCATCAAAACTTTACAATCGGGAGCCTAGCTCAACCATCGATCCTTACAAAAATGGCGAAAACACCTACATATACTCCAAAACAACAACAGTAGCAAAAACAAGACGCTGCATAAAAATATCATGTCTGCATGTCTTCTGACAGTCTACCCATGCAGACTCAGGATGATCGTGCGCCTGTGACAGAGGCTACCTTAACTTCGCATGGCCTTTGCAGGGGAGGTAGCCGAAACATTAAAGGCCAAAATGGCGTGTGCAGACTTCTCTATATAATCGAGGACTTCGGCATGGCTTGTTTGGATAATCAGTACACAGAACTCCTTCGAATAAACCGCTTGCCAGACCCTCCATACCTCATATTCAATGAATGAAAGGAGGTTTCAACCATCCGTTCTTGCTTTCATTTACTCCAAGCGGAAACCAGGAGAGAAATCGTATCCACTGGCATCTGGAAATTGTGATGATCCTTTCAGCGACTAGACTCAACGCTTTTGGCCCCTTTTACTTAGCTATTTTGTTTCCCAAATGACCACGGACCGTGACCCTGCTTTTATTTCCATAGGGGCTTTCGACGTTCGCGAATAGGAAGGAGCTAATATTTGCTTCAATTGGGCACCACGCGTCCTCCAAATCTGATGGTCCTAAACTCTCCCGATGCTGCTGTGGGCCCCAGGTCCTGGACGCTCTCATTACTTTGCGCATCGGGGATATGAGGGAGCTGCTACTTGCGCTTCGAAACCGTGATGGGCGAAAAGGCGGGGAGCCTAATCGCGCGCCAGGTGTCCGCTTCAGATGGACGGCTGAGACTACCCCTTGATACTGCGGGCCCGACTTTGGGCGCCATCGACGCTTCGGGGATCGGGGTTTTGAAATGTACAACGACATAAAACCTTCACCCATTGAACTCGTGACTTTCGAAAAGCTGACGCGACTGGATCTTGCGCCACGCGTCCCTCGGATGGAAGGCTGTTATTATTCCATGCATACAATATGGGCACGATCTATTTGCGCTAATCTCGGCGCAACTCTACTATCCGCGATTTCTCAATATAATTTCGCTCGCTTACTGGTTGGAAGCTTGAAACGAGATTTTTCCATGCTGCGCTTGGGCGCTCCTCGTACAACTTGCAGACCCGAATATTCTCATGCCTAGGATAAGAAATGTCACTAAATTTAGGCTCCATGGGGGATAGAGTCGTCCCTGTGATTCTCTAAGAACTCATTCCGTAGCTTCAGTGCCTTGCTGTTGGGCTATGGAGTCATGCTCAAAACATCCCGTTGCTGAAACTACAGGCCAAAAAATAAAAGTAACAAAATAAAGCTACATGCTCAAAGGAGCTTATTTATATACAGTCCTAATGCTAATAAAATATTTTACATGGGCTAGGTGAAAGAAAACTTCCACCATAGCCATTCAAGTAGCTTCCTGGATAGAAGCTCCTTCCTTCTGTCGATGATCACCAGCAGATAGTGTAACCGTGACAACAGAACGGATACACTCTTCAACTTCTCCTCACAGGGTGAAGTTGATATGGAATAGGGAGGCTCCAAGTCATAAAGGACATGCCACTCCATGTACTCGCGGACAGGATCGTAGAATGAGTGGCAAACCCTGTGAAAAGGGTAGCAGTAGCCCTGCTCTTCTCCACAGCTACTCCCACAGGGATGAACTTCATGAGTCTGCATAGGTGAATGGGAAGGCTCCGGGAAGGAAGTCACATGTTCCACTAGTTCTTTCTGCTCCTCTTCTTGGCTCTCCCCCAGGTCTGATTCATATTCATCATAAATAGGGACCATGGGGTGTTTCTGCTTGCTGACTAGCTCTTCAGTATCTTTATATTGATCAAATGTAGGATAAGCTTGTTGCTCATAATCACTATAATATACATCAAAAAGGGGATGTCCTTCATTGATATGATCCTCCTCTAGAACAGTGATCCCGTAAAAAGTTTATGTTTTAGGGATAGTGGGACCTGCTGGTTCTAGTTGCTCATACATAATGTTTTTCTCTTCCTTAAAATATATCATGAGAAACCCCTTGAAGAAAAAGAGAAAAATCCTCCTCCACAACCATCTCTTCTTTAAAAACAGGGAGGTCTTCATCATCATAAGCAGGGCAACTAGGAACATCTTCTTCAACCCGATACCCAGATGAGCCATCTACTACAGATCACATTTGCTCCATAAACTTGCAATTTCCACAAGAGGCATGTTGATCATTATGAACATCTAAAAGAATAGAGGCATATGATATGATGTCATATGCTTCTGTTCTAGGGCTAACACAATTAATATCATTCAACACCTCTATTTTTTTATGGAAAATGCTTTCCTCCACAGTAAAAGATTTATCATGGACATGGTCTTCAGGGCTAGCAGAGGCTTCATGAAGTGAAGAAAAATCCTCACAACAGTTTTCATACAAACAATCAGCTGGAAAATAATCTTTACAAAATGATTTGAAAGCTGTATGAAAACCTGTTAAAGAGCGGACACTCGCAGCAGGAAGAGATCGACACCACTCAAGAGAAGCTCCCTTCAATGAATACCTGAAGAGCTTAATCTAGACATCCTCATGCGTGATATTGTGTCGGTGAATAGCTTTATGGAAGTCCAGTAAATTCTCAGCTGGTTCCTCCCAACTTGTTGCATGAAATTCAGGGAGGAAATTTTCCCATTGGTCTCTATCGGGAAGTGCATTAGGAAAACCAACTATCTGGGAAAAATCGCAGAAAGCAAACCTTTGAGCTAGAATTTTCTCCATATCGAACCAGTGGAGTCGCCAATCTATCCTCGAATCATGGATTCACCAGGTGAAAGATGCGCAGCTTCAAATATTCCTGGTCCTTGTTCACCATCAAAGGCCAGATCTTAACGTTGTCGTTACCCCAGAAAGCTTCTCAAGCTGAGAAAGCAGCCGCTGAAACCTTCTCGAGAAAGCTCCTCTGGGATATCTTGCAGGTGTGCCAACAGTAGCCACAGCTGAAACAGTGAAGTGGAAACAATGGAGTCACCACAGTGGAGTCGCCAGGTGCACAGTAACAATCTTGATAATTCTGATATCTGATGCACCTTCAGAATCAGTTAATCGTTGTCGTTCAATCCCGGGGAAAATATTCAACTTTGTCCCTGGCAACGATGCCAGAAATGTTGGCGACGAAAGTCACTCCTGGATTTCTTGCAGGAGCAAAGCTCGACGCCCATCAATTTTTATGTCACGATTTAATGAATGGGGGTGGTCAAATGGAAAGAGACCTAGGAAAGCAACCTTGACACAGGAACCAGGGTCTGGTATGTAGAAAGCAAGGGAGTTCTTGATCCAACTTCCGTCAGTAGGTTGCTCAAAGGGTGGTAGATGGAAGACTTGTGAGAAGGGTGAGAAAGACTGCCTCGGGCAATAGGCCTTCGGAAGCTTGAGGAAGAAAAACTCAGAAGCCAAGATCCTCTTCGTCCAGATTTTCAAGGATCTGAGGGGTGACTCAACTAGATCCTCCAATTCCAAGCCATTCCAGCACTGAGAAAACACAAGAACTGATTAGAAACGTTGCGACCGTTGCAGTGATCGAACCTACATCGTCCTACAATAGCGCAACTCGACTGGATCCTCCAATTCCGAGCTGTTCTAACATAGTAGATAAAGATATGGAAAAAGAGGTTGACATCCATAAAGTAAGAAATCTCCAATGCCTTATACATTAACCAGAGTGACCAACGCTGCATCAAAACTTTACAATCGGGAGCCTAGCTCAACCATCGATCCTTACAAAAATGGCGAAAACACCTACATATACTCTAAAACAACAATAGCAGCAAAAACAAGATGCTGCATTAAAATATCGCGTCTGCATATCTTCTAACAGTCTGCCCATGCAGACTCAGGATGATTGTGTGCCTGTGACAGATGCTATTTTAACTTTGCATGGCCTTTGCAGGGGAGGTAGCCGAAACATTAAAGGCCAAAATGGCGTGTGTAGACTTCTCTGTATAATCGAGGACTTCGGCATGGCTTCTTTGGATAATCAGTACACAGAACTCCTTCGAATAGACCGCTTGCCAAACCCTCCATACCTCATATTCAATGAATGAAAGGAGGTTTCAACCATCCGTTCTTGCCTTCATTTACTCCAAGCGAAAACCAGGAGTGAAATCGTATCCGCTAGCATCTGGAAATTGCGATGATCCTTTCGGCAACTGGACTCAACACTTTTGGCCCCTTTTTCTTAGCTCTTTTGTTTCCCAAATGACCACGGACCGTGACCCTGCTTTTATTTCCATAGGGGCTTTCGACGTTCATGAATAGGAAGGAGCTGATCCTTGCTTATTATAGCTGCGATGGGTGAAACGCTGAGATGGCTCAATTGGGCGCCACACGTCCTCCAAATCTGATGGTCCTAAACTCTCCTGACACTGTTGTGGGCCCCAGGTCCTAGACGCTCTTGTTACTTCGCACATCGGGGATATGAGGGAGCTGCTACTTGCACTTCGAAACCGCGAAGGGCAAAAAGGCAGGGAGCCTAATCGCGCGCCACGTGTCTGTTTCAAATGGATGGCTGACACTGCTCCTTGATACTGCAGGCCCGACTTTGGGCGCCATCGACGCTTCGGGGTTCGGGGTTTCGAAATGTACAACGACATAAAACCTTCACCCCTTGAACTCGCGACTGCCAAAAATCCAACGTGACTGGATCTCGCGCCACGCGTCTCTCAGATGGATGGCTGTTATTCTTCCTTGCATACAATATGGGCGTGATCTATTTGCGCTAATATCGGCGCAACTCTACTATCCACGATTTCCCGCTGACCGTCGCTCTGCTCTTATGAAAAGATCTGGACCGTCGTCAATATAATTTAGCTCGCTTACTGGCTGGAAGCTTGAAACGAGATTTTTCCATGCTGCGCTTGGGCGCTCCTCGTACAACTTGCTGACCCGAATATTCTCGTGCCTAGTACAAGAAATGTCGCTAACACACTCCCAGACTGAAAATGAGAGTAATATTGGTAACATAGAAATAAAAAGACTTGATTTGTTTCGTGGATCAAGAAAAAGAAAAAAAGGAAGGGAAAGGACAGTAAGCTGTTGTAAATCAATGATGGACCATTGGGCTATGGAGTCAAGAAAACACCCTTCTCAATAAATGCAATCAATCTACATATCAGATAAAGGTTTTTTAAATAGAGGAAGAAAACGATAACACAAATAAGAACATCAATAAAGCACAAACCCTCTCTGCATAAATGAATCCAAGGTACTTGAGTGTACACAGTGACTAATAGGCAAGATACATCATATCCTCAAATGCTCAAGAATCCATTAATAAAAGGCAACCATGATCCTCAAGTTGTATAATTCATTCAAGTAAGAAGACAAATTGGAAAATAAAACAAGAGATACAATATGATAACATAATATATGTCTAATATCTATCTAGCCATAACATATTTTGCAAAACTGAGAGATTTTTTTTATTTTATTTGGTATGTTATGAACAAAAACCTCCTCCAGTTTTCAAAAATTCCTTCCCATTTGTTCATAGTCCAAGTTTTAAGTTAGTCACTCAAAACTTGCAGAAGCTTCCTTGCAAAATAACTCAGGAAATTTCGGTAGTGCCGACCTATCTAATTCACTCTCTGTTAAAATTTTGGTAGTGCTTTCCTGTGTATCTACATGCAATTTCATAGTGCACTTTTAATTTCATAGTGCATTGGTGTTTTTGGCCCCTCCTCGTGGGCTTTCTACCATGGATCTATCAATTGATTTGAGCGTTGACCTGTGTGACTAACTGCTGACATGTGTTTTTGTTGATGCAGGTGATGATAGCTGGAAGTATTGGATATTAGTCCCTTGTTCTTTTATTCAACAAAAAAAAAATTACATCCATGCTACTCAAAGACTTCAACTTTGGTAGCGCTCTATGGAATTCGTAGCGTCGTCATTTCACCAGTCTTAAGAGATTTTGGTAGCACTTTCGGCAGTGACTTTCCAGGAATATATTTGACTAATGTCTTACACCATTTTTGTAGATGAAAATTATTGTGCTAACACTGAGCAAGGGTATGCCCACCTCAGAGAGATTATTATTGTTTTGCAGATGGCACCTCCCAAACTCTAGTCCCGGGATCACTCCACTCAAAGCCTTCCTACTGGTAAATATATTGTAATGTATTTCAGTCATCAGTTTCTCTTCACCTCACACATTAGGGGGAATATGTTATAGCCCAAAAATTCCCTACTTATACATACATGGCATTGGCCTTTCCATTTACATAATTTGCCAATTTACTGTTGAGGATCCTTATTAAAAAAGCCATAATTTGGAGCATGTACGCTCCCTACTGCACTATTTCCCATGTACACATGCATGTTTCAAAATAGACAACCCGTGTACATATGCGAGTTTCATACTAAACATCCTGCGTTTACCTCCAAAAGTTGCAAAAAATAAAAAGTTACAAGGAATTCGGTAGAATTTACGGGCTATTGTAGGTTTCCCAACCATTTCACCCATTGTATCTCGTCCCCAAACAAAATAACTATCATTTTGTCATATTAAAGGAGGTCTTGGGGTCTCATTCCAACATCAATCATTAGAACATAGAAACTATGCCAAAATCCCTTCCCCTCCTTGCCCAACGTTTTGCATCCCTTTCTAAGATTTGGCTTCAGCATTCCCCCTCTATCCCCTTCTCTTTGTGCAATCCCTTCCCTTTTCCTAAAGAGAGTAGTTGATTGTGAGAGGGGAGTATGGAATGATGTGCTTAGAGAAGCAAAAAGAGGATCCTAGACCAGGTTCATGGAGCGTCACCAAAAAGAAGGTTGTAACATTTTAATCTTCAGTTTGAATAAAAGAATCTCTTTCCCATCCCAATATATTGTGTCTTGATATCTTTATTGATTAATGTATATACATTTATATCTGAATTCTAACATGGATAATTAGAGGTTGTATCTTTGTACCATTGCATGCCTAAGTGTTCTTGTAGGTCAACTTTGGGGGGAGACTCGCAGCCAAGGAAGCTACAAAGTTGAAGGAAGTCTACATTGGATGTTAGGACCACAAGTACACTGACTAATATTCCTTCTTCTCTTTTGTCTCTTTATTCAAATAGTTCGGGGTAGTTTAGAAATAACATTGTATTTTAAGTGAGATTAGTGCTTTGCCTATATTTTGACCCGGTATAGTAATAGGGGGTTTTTCTCCGCTAGCAACACCACACGTACATAAATGCATTCATAGGATCTAAGTGTAAACTCAACATATCTACAGGAAATATAAAAGAGAAGTTGACTAGCTGTCTAAGCAGGCCTTACTCTTGGAAGAAGGATTTTTATATTTTGCAAAAGGGGTGGGAACTCATGTAGATCAATTTGAAATATTGGCTCTAGTTTAATTATGTTTTTGAGGTAGCTTGTAGCTTCTGGATTTACATTTCGACCAGTTATGTAGGTTTATATTAGAACAAAGACTCTTTGCTTACAGTAAGCCTTTTGGAAAAGAATTTTTTGAATCTAGTAAGTAGAAACAATTGCAATTTTTGTATTGATGTAATTGGGGAAGAGTTGGGTTAGTTACTGAACTGCAAATGTATTTGCTGATTATGCACTTTTTTTCTGTAAAGTTAACATTATATTCCTAATATAAGAAATTTTTCTATTTGAAAAAAAAAACTCGTTCAAATATATATGAGCGTTTGAAGTCGATTTAATGTTTTTAACATAATATTTATGTGTTTTAATGTATTTATACTTCTTCATATCAAAATTATCTCCCTCATCAAATTTATCTTCTGTTGGATTACTAAGAGG
>JZKD02S1677184.1:34269-66142 GCA_000966675.3 Picea glauca | reverse complement strand
GAAATGGCATGACATGTACTATCCATCTAGAATAGTATTACCTACAAATATATCAAAACTCATACCATTATACATCAAACAAACTTGGGTCCATTACCCAAACCTTTGTGCTACCACACTTTCTTCAAGGGTTGACATCAATGACAACCAACCCAATTAATCACAATCTCCCCCTTTGGCATTGATGGAAACACTCTGATGCAATATTGAAATCATATCACTCATTCTCCCCCTATAACCATGCCTGCATATTTGTGACCAATGCTCCCCCTGGAACCATGCCTCTGTCCTTTGCATCTGATAAATATATCCCTCTTTGTCATCAATGACAAAGGTATCTTTCCATTCGGGGTTGCTCCCCCTAACTGACTCGTCTGATCTCCCAACTTGAACTGGCCTATTTATGGTGCTTCCTTGTGTACATCTAATATATATAAGATAAGAATTCAAAAGAATTCATTTTAAAGTAGAAATAACTCTGAGTCTCTAGCGAATATACTCAAAGGATTCCCGTGGAAGCGGTTTTGTAAATATGTTTTCCACTTGTTCTTTTGTGCCCACATATTCAACTCTGATGTTATTTTCTGCAACCTGTTCCTGTAGATAGTGATACTTGATTGGAATGTGCTTCGTATCGGAGTGCATCACCAGATTCTTTGAGATACTGATGGCGCTTGTATTATCACAATAGATTAGAATGGGCTCATCATACTCCACCTATATATCTGTCAGAGTTTGTTTCATCCATAGAACCTGTTTACAACATGTTGTTGCTGCAATATACTCTACCTCAGCCATAGATAAAGATACTGATGATTGTTTCTTGCTTATCCATGATACTAAACACTCACCCAAGTAGAACGCTGGTCCACTGGTGCTTCGTCGGTCATCAATGGAACCCTTCCAATCTACATCTGTGTAGGAAATAAGTGATAGATCCTTTCCTTTTGGATACCATAATCCAAACTCTTTTGTTCCTTTGAGATATCTGAAAATCCTCTTCATTGCTAATACATGTGACTCCTTTGGTGCTGCTTGAAATTGTGCCACCTTTCCAACTGCTTGCATTACATCTGGTCTGGATGTTGTCACATATAATAGGCTACCAATCATTGACATATATTTCCTCTAATCTGTAGACTTTGAATCATCATCTTTGCTCAACTTGCAACTGGTTTGCATGGGAGTGATAACTGGTTTTCAATATTCCATTCCAAACCTCTTTATCATTTCTCTGATATACTTGGTTTGAGAAATAAAAATTCCTTGGTTTCTTTGACGTATCTTGATGTAGAGAATTTTTTCTGCACTTCCTTTTCTGAACCTTGCCTGCTGTAGATATTTATCCAGTCTAGAGTAACATGCTCTAGGAGCATGTTTTATACCAGACAATGCCTTCTTTGATTTACACACATAATATGCATTCTCTGACAACTGAAATACTTATGGTTGTTCAATGTAGACTTCTTCTTCAAGTTCCCCATTCAGAAAACCTAATTTTACGTCCATATGATACACTTTAATATTTTTGAGCATGCATAAGCTAAAAGAAATTGGATTGCTTCCACTCTAGCAACTGGGGAAAATGTCTCTTCAAAGTTGATTCCTTCAACATGTGCATATCCTTTACATACCAATCTAGATTTGTTCCTTGTAACCTGTCCATCTTCGTTCAATTTATTCTTGTATACCCACTTTGTGTCGATCACATTCTTATCCTTTGGTCTTGGAACCAATTCCCAAGTGTTATTTTTCTCTATTTGATCCAATTCTTCATCCATGGCCTTATTCCAAAATTCATCCTTTCTGGCCTATTCAAAACAGGTTGGTTCAATCGTCGATGAGAGTGCTAGGTGTGTTTGTTATGGTGAACGGATTCTTCTTCTAGTCTCAACTCCTACATATTTTTTTCCGATAATACGATATGAAGGATGATTCTTCTGTACTCGTCTGCTAGGTGCCTTTGGAGGCACTTGCTAAACTTTCTCTTCTGCTTCTGTTGGATCCTCTTCATCTTCCCCTTCTACTTCTTTTTCATCTTATGCTTCTTCTTCGTAAAGTTGTTCCATTGATTCATTTTATTCTTCCTTTAATTCTTGTCTACCTGTTTCATCAATTGTTACATTGATTCTTTCCACAACTTTGTTCAATATCAGGTTGTAACACTTGTGTTCTTTCCTTGTACTTGAGTAACCAACAAGTACTCATTTGTCCACATGAGACTCAAACTTTCCCATTCTGCCATTTTCTCTTTTATGTATCATTTTCTTCCAAAAAATCTCAAGTACTTCACATTTGTTGGTCTTCCTTTCCATAGATCATAGGGAGTTTTTCCAGTGTTGTTTATGAGAATTACTCTGTTTTGAATGTGAACTGTTGTATGCACTGCCTGTGTCCAAAAGATATCTGTCAATTTGGAATCCATTAGCATTGTTTGAGCCATTTCTTGTACTGTCATGTTCTTTCTTTCAATGACTCCATTATGTTGAGGTGTCCTAGCAATGGAGAATTGCCTTTTTATTCCATGCCTACTGCAGTAGTCCATAAATTCCTTTGAAGTGAACTCTCCTCCATTATGAGATCTCAAGCATTTGATTTTTGAATCCATTTCATTTTCAACCATTTCCTTGTGGACCTTGAAGTTTTCAAAAGCTTCTGACTTATTCCTGAGAAAGAAAACTGCAGTCATTCTTGTATAATCATCAACTAATAACATAAAGTATTTCTCAACTTTTAAATCCTTTTTTGTAGTTGGTCCAACTAGATCAGTATGCACAATTTCTAGTGGTCTTGTCGTTGAATATTCTTTTGATTTAAACCCGGTCTTTGTTTTCTTCCCTTGTTGACAATGCTTGCATAAAGTGTTGGTTGGTTTCGTGATCTGGGGCATTTCTCTAACTGCTTCCCTTTTGCTAACTTTTACAAGGTTATCAAAATCTATGTGACCCATTCTTTTGTGCCATAGCCAACTTTCATCTTCCTTTCCTAGGAAACATTTTTCATTTCCAATTTCACTTAATACTTATATGTTACTTGAAGTTCTCGCAGTTGTTGCAATCAATTTTCCTGAACCTTATTTTCTTATCTCACACTTTTGTGAATCAAAAGTAAGTTTATGAACTTGGTCACACATTTGACTGACACTTAGAAGATTATGTTTCATATCTTCTACTAGTAGAACATTTTCTACCTTGGTATTCTTGTTCCAAATTCTGACTTTGTCTTTTCTAATGATTTTAGCTGCATCATCATTTCCGAAGGAGACTAATCCATCTATTTCCTTTCTTAATGTAAGAAACCTGTCTCTATCACCTGTCATGTGTTTTGAACAACCACTGTCAACATACCAACCACATTTCTTCTTCGTAGCTTGTAGAGCGAGTGGGCATTCTTCATTGCTATATTGATTCTTCTTTCTTATCCATGTCCTTTTCTGAGGTTTTTGTCTATGATTGTTGTTGTTCTGTTGTGGTTCTCTAGGAGGGACTGTCATTCTACAATATTTGGCCATGTGTCTAAAGTTGCTACATTTGTAGCATTCCACTTCAGTGCTCAAATATTCAAACCTGTTGTAACTTCTTATCTTTGTTTCACTAGGCCTTCTTGGATAACCCTTTTGTGTATGAATTTCAAAGTTGTTTATGTTCCTGTTGTTAGCTCTGCAATTCACAACTTTATGTCCAAAATTATTACATGCATAACATAAACCAAGAAAGATAGTTTGATACACGAGATTTGAAGATATTATGAAAGGAGGTACTATTATGAATCCTTCTTCTTCCCAAGGCCTATTTGTTTCCATCAGTCGTTGATTCTGAAATATGAATCTTCTCGATGGAGGAGTGTCCTTGTAATTTTCTTTGTAGACCTTCCTATCCCCTTTGATTGTTTCTGCATATATTTTTGTATATGTTTCTTGTTCTGTTGTTTTTGAGCTTGATCCCTTTTCTATCTGATTGTATCCACGTATGGACTTGTCATGATGAGGTTTTTGACTGGTGATAATGTCATTCAAAAAATTTTAGTTGTTCTTCATATTTTTCTTTTGAAGATCCTTTCTTAATGTGACAATTTCTGCTTCCAAATTTCTAATGATCTTGTCTCTTCCTTTCAGCTGTTCTTTGAGTGCTTCTTCAACTCTTTTATCTTCTTCAATTTGAACCTTAAAATTTGTGATCATTTGTTCTAATTCATGAGTGTCTTCTTTCTTGTCTAGTTCCGCTTGTAGTTTCTTGTTTTTTTGTTTTTTTTCTCTTCTGATAACTTCTATGGCACACAATAATTCTTCTTAGTAGTCAACTTCCGCCTCTTCATATTCTTCTTTATCAGGGTCTTCTACTACCATGAATAAAACTCTTTCTGTCTCAGTGTCACTAACTTCATCTTCATCTGATGATGAGCTGTCTTCTTTGGTTTATAAGCCTTTCTTGAAAATTTTCTTTGTGCTTCTTTTGCCTTTATACGTTTGTTTTCTATTTGAGTAACTTTCATCGTTTCTCTTTTTTTTTTTTTGTTTTTTTTTTGTATATTTATCTTTTTCATTTTATTTTTATTATTTTTATTTTTTTTTTTTTTTTTTTCTTTTGTTGTTTTCCTTTTTCATTTTTTTTATAAAGTTTGCAACTTTTTCATAATATTCTGAGACTTCACTGTTGTTTCTATGTTCTTTTTTTTTTTTTTCTCTTTTACTTTGACCTTTTGGATGCTTTGAAGGCTGCTACTTTTATATCTGTATTTTCCTGTTCAATTCTCATTTCATATCCTATGAAGATTCCATGTAGTTCGTCCATGCTTATTGAGTTTAGATCTGCTCTTTCTTCTAGTGTTGATATCTTAGGGTCAAATCTCATAGGAAGAGATCTCAATACCTTTTGAACAATTCCAAATTATTTGATTTCTTCTCCCAATCCCAAGATTGCATTTATTGTTTCATCGACTCGTAAAAAGTAAGTTGCAATGTTCTCATCTTCCTTCATCTTTAGTTGTTCGAACTGACTTCTGTAAGTTTGAAGCTTTGTTGCTTTGACTTTTGAATCTCCTTCATAAATATTTCAAAGTTTTTCCCAAATCTCTTCAGCGGATTTACAATGTGCAACTTTGGTGAATACTGATTCTCCAAGACCATTCAGAAGTGCATTCATGGATTTGGAATTATTCTGACCAAGTTTCATAGCTTTTTCATTTGTCGGCGGAACTGTTGGTGCTGTGTATCCATCTACAATTAATTGCCAAATTTCAAATCCCTGTGCCTGTATATATGTCTTCATCCTTATGCTCCAAAAGGCATACTTTTGTCCATCAAACTGTGGTATTCCATTTTTATACATGTTGTTTCTCTCCATGATCTCCCTTTCAATGGTTAAACTAATTTCTGAAGGAACCTCGCTTTGATACCAATTGTTGGATTACTGAGAGGGGGGGTGAATCAGTAATAGAGAAATCTAATCATTTTTAACCATATAATGCAAGTGTTATATCAATGTAGCATTATCATCCAATATTTTCAGATTAAATAAACAATAAACAAATGAAACAATCATACACATACACAGTACACCGATGTTTTTACATGGAAACCCAAAGAGGGAGAAAACCACAGAATGATTTTTCTTATATGTCTTGAAGAATTACATTCATTGGAAGCACCAAATTCCTTTGTTTTCCAGCTGCAACTGGAAGGAGTCTCCAAACCCCTAGTTTCTCAGGATACAACCTAAGGGAATCTCCAAATCGCCAATTCTTTGGCTACAACCAGAAGGAGGCTACAACCCCCTATTTTCTCTGGCTACAACTAGAAGGCGGCTACAACCATCTGTCCTTGCCTCGTTCAACCGCCCTAACGTATAAGTAGAGATATGGAACCATTGTCACACTATCACTGTGAGATATACTATTGTAAACCTGTACCAATAAACCTGCACCAAACAACCTGTACCAATAACCTGAACCATGTATCAACCATGCATCAACCTGTACCTCAACCTGTACCATAAACAAGTGCATCAACCATGCACCAACCTGTACCAAACAACCTGCAATCAACTTGTACCATGAACAAGTGCATCAACCATGCACCAACCTGTACCTCAATCTACAAACCTTCCTTAACTTTAACAACACGACACTAGCATTTTCATCAAAATTTACTTTAGTCTCACATGACTAGTTTTGGATTAGTCAACAACCCTAACTTGAAATAATCATAACTATGTATCTGTAATGAATAAAGATCTGAAAATAGTCAACAATGTTCTTCAGTGTGTTTTATGAAATTAATCCAAGTGTCACTACTTGAAACCTCTCAGAAAAGGATTTATAGAAAAAATGGCATACCTTGTTGAATTCTCGCTTATTCTAGAGAGCACACTTGTAGAGCGTTCCCCGCACGGAATATTTGTTGTATGGATATGAAAATTTTACACAGAATAATACAAACTGTACTCTAACCAACACATTTGGTCTTACTGAATTTGTATCTGTTATGAATAATTTATGACGTTTTTACCCGAAACACTTGTTTTAGACTAGTTTGAGGACTAGCCACAAACCATATTTTCCATGGAGTGTAACTCCAAAAATAAAATGAACCACAAGATGAAATTCGTACCATATCTACTTGGATATGTTTTCTCAATGGCCTCCCAATTTTACGATCTGAATCATTCTAGAAAAAATGTTATTGTGAAAATGGTGAGATGACCTATAAATAAAATACCTTAGAAAACATCATCAAAAGAATTTATCCTCCCTTGAATTTTTTCCTTCTTTACTTCACCTTTCCTCTGAAATTTGGCTTAGATATGATTTGGTTACCTCAGTCACCTGTAGATATTAAATATGCTCAAGTGTGATTAAAATGAGAGAGCCTTGCCTCTTATTTATAGTCTCCGAGTAGCTTTCTTTGAAGCATCTTCTAGGCCACTTTGTCCACATAGTCACCTATGTCCAAATTTTCCCAAATTGCCACTTGTCCATGCATCCAATAACCACTTGACCACTTAACCCATTTTCCCCATTTTAGGGTTAGCCTTCTTATAACCACTTTCCATAATTAGAAAGTTCTCCATTTATTTTATTATTTAAACAATCCTCCTTGACTTTGTCACTTCACTTTATTATTTAAATAATCCTCTTTGATTTTGTCACTTCACTTTATTATTTAAATAATCCTCTTTGACTTTGTCACTTCACTTTATTATTTAAATAACCCTCTTTGACTTTGTCACTTCACTTTATTATTTAAATAATCCTCTTTGACTTTTTTGACCTTTTGGGGTTTCAAGCCAATCATATGAGTGTCCTTCAACTTTGTAAGGCCATAACTCTCAAACCGTGAGAAGTTATGTGACGTTCCACATACCACCGGAAATGGCATGGAATGTACTATCCATCTAGAATAGTCTTACCTGCAAATATATCAAAACTTGTACCATTATACATCAAACAAACTTGGGTCCATTACCCAAACCTTTGTGCTACCGGAATTCGCTACCGGAATTCGCTACCGGACTTTCTTCAAGCGTTGACATCAATGACAACCAACCCAATTAATAAACATCTTCTTTATTAAAAAAAAAAATTATAGATCATTTTCCTCTATCAATTCTATGTTTCAAAGATCATGATTTAAAAAGTTTCCCATTTTAAATAAAATGAATTAAAAATAGTGTGAGTTCCTCGTTGAATTTGTCTTCTTTATTATATTGCTTCATATATCAATCATTTTGGATTGATTTTGATATTAGTTTTGTTTTGACTTTAAAATATTATGCAAAATCTAATGTTTAACTTATGAAATAAAATAATAATATAATAAAAATTTATTTATTTAATATTTGATTTGGCAAAAATTTGATAGTCTTATTGTCAGCATCACTTGGTTCGACATTTAATATTAATGATCCATAATACATCTCGTGGTGATATCTTCATGCTTAAGAAAAGGATTTGATATGTGTCTCAAACTACCACCTGACGTACGCAGACATCCTTTCTTACTAACATGCCAATGTCATGTCATAAGCACAAATCCACGGCTGAGAATCCATCGACGATCGTAGTGAGCAATGTGGCAATGAACTCTGAGGCATATAATTGACTAATGGTTTTCCGTTTCCTTGATTTTATGCAGTGTATCTTCATATCGGAGGTGATTTTTATCGCCAGAAGAGCTTCATTCCTCCATTTGTCTCTTACCGTGGCCAAGATTTTGTCTCTCTTAGGGAGAAAAAAGTACCTGGGAAGAAGGAGGAGGCTCAAGGGTCAAAACTCGATCGTGTTAAGGTCTAAGGGTTGAAACGCGATCGTGTTCTTGATGTATAGGAACAAAATATCACCACGGTTGTTCTCAACCAGTTTCTCCATGATATCACAACACGTATGCTATGAAAACAAGGCCTGAGAAAGCATAATCTCCAAGGCTCCAAGAAGTTTAGGGTTATGCACCATCTCACCATTAAGTTAACGACATGGTGACCTAGAAAAGGGGCCATGCTCTCCAATAAACATAGGAAGGCATTTATGTTCATTGTCAGACTAGGCTTCGTCACCTGGAGGCTGAGTTTACTGCCAAGGTCGAGAAGATATGGGTTTATGAAGCCGAAAACCCCCTCCATAGTTAAACCCTTGTTTTCGTTAATGTTTGTGTTCTCAAAGACATATACATATCCTACTAAAGAAGCAGTATAAGCAGCTTTGTTGCACTTGTTAATTTTTTGAGTTCATTTTCCTTCACTAATTGTATCAGATTATGATTAAAAAAAAAAATCATTTTAAATAAATAATTATAAATAGTGTGATCCTGATTTAAAAAGTTTCCCATTTTAAATAAAATTAACTATAAATTGAGTTCTTCATTGAATTTGTTTTTTTTAATCAATTTTTTGAGTTCATTTTCCTTCACCAATTGTATCTTTCAAAGATTATGATTGTAAAAATTTCTCAATTGAGTAAAACTTATATTGAGACACTAAAGTTAGACTATAAGGCCTATCAGACGAATAATGGGTAAGTATATTACATTACTTTAATCAAATAAATAATTGAGTTGCTTTCTAATAAGTATGTTTATATATGTATGATAATATTGATTAAAGGTATCTGTATAATAATATTGATTATATATGTATAATAATATTGATTCAGGGAAAAACCATTTGGACCAAATTATATTGAAGAGTGGAGACCAAAGTTGGATACAACTTTTAAGTTATGAAAACGCAACCATACAACTTTTAAGTTAGGAAAACACCACCTTTTTGTGTAAAATATGGTTTCATAATAATAGATATGTTGTGACCTATGATACGAAGGAAAATTTTTCACGTGCTATGGGATCCCTCCTTGTGGAAGAAATATTAGATGCATGATACTATTGTTCCATCATTTATGGAAGACATATGAGATGCCTAATACTATTGCTCCATCATTTATATCGGTATTCCATCTCTAGAAGGGAAAAAAAAAGACAATGATTTGGTCATGAATAATGAGCCAATTCCTTTACATTAGTATCTATGGAGGAAGATTCCATTGAAACATGAAAGAGGAGACATGAATACAATTACTTTGATCATGAGATGGACTCAAATATCATGGATCTATTAGACAATGTAAAGTAATTAATGGTGATATAAATTATGATAGTCTAGAATTAGTCATTGATGCAAGTGCATTGATTATGAAAGGTTCATATGCATGTGGGAAGAAAAAATGTTGAAAAATGGTTAATGAAACATGTATGAGAAAAGTTTTCCTAGAGATACAGAAAATAGGTGGCTAACAACCCATGTATGAAAAAGAGAAATGATTGAATCACAAGTATTCATTAAGGGGGAGTAAGAATGAATAACTCCTCCTTAAGGGGGAGTAAGAATGAATAACTCCTAAGGGGGAGTAAATTATATGATTGTTTGTAATGATGTAGACAAATTCTGCCTACGTGGGAATGGGAGATGAGGAGAAATGAGAGAAATTAGGGATGAAGATCTATTGAGAGATTCATGGAGATATTGTGGAGATAGTTATGGAGATGGTTTTAACTAAATGTCTAATTATGATATAATTGTTATAGTCACCTATACTTATATAAAGGGACCAATTGTACAATAGATGTAGGCACTAGTATGTTGTAATTAATATAATTTTCTCTTATGGGGTTTCTAGAGCATATACTCTTGGTGTCCCTTGCTTAGTATATATGTGTGTTTTTTTTGTTAGTATATATGTGTGTTTTCTTTGTTGTTGGTTGTGTTTTCATCATTTGGTATCAAAAAAATTTGAGCTTGAATTCCTCATGAGAGGGATGTGGGAGTAATTTGTTTTGGTAGTAGGTTAGTGTATGCAACGATAACTAGGAAAGATTTTTGAGCTTGATCTATGATGAAGAAAAAAATGAGCAGAAGTTTTAGGATTTCAGAGAAGTTGCTTCACAAGGTAGTTGGGAATGTAGTGATGGTTAAGTTGAAGAGCATGTAGAGTTGAACTAGCAAGTTGGGTATTAATGTTGGAGCCATCAGGCATGGATATATATTAGATATTCCAAAATCTTGCACACGTGGAGACATTTCTTGACATTGTAATGTGCTTGTTACCCTTATGGTTTGTGGTTATTATAGGCCTACTTGTTGGGTGTTCATCGAATCCCACGTGAGCCGGTATGATTTGTTTAATGGTATGATTTGTTTAAGGTTAAAGATTTGATTTGCATGGATTGCCCCTCTTGGGTTTGGTTCTCATTGCCTTTGATTTTCTATTACTGCACTCACTACCTTCCATGTGTTGAGAAAATTATGATCTAATTTTAGCGAGGGGATCGTATCCCTCTTCACCTATCTATGTTTCTCTGGCCTGTTTTTGTTTGAATGGGGAAACGTGTGACTCCATGCAATGTGAGATCACGGAATTTGTGCAATAAGGAGAGGAATCAAGCTTGATGATGCAGAGTAGACTCTTCTTCATATCGCAAGTTCAATCCCTCCTCGTGATGTACGAACATTCGGATCTTTCGTGTGGGATATGGGTGTTGTTGGAGGAGATATGGGACTTGATCGAATATTTGGTGGCACCTTACCATAGTATAGTGAAGGGAGACAAATCACTAATGTATATAGATGCCAAGGGAAGATTACAATCAAAGAATCAACAAACGAAGTGAAAAAATAGAGGTATAGATTGGTATATTGTTGCCCAGCATGTAAGGGAAAGCTGCAGGTTCAGAGATGCAAGACGTGTGCAATTAGAGTCGCCCACCAAAATCCACACATTTAGATGAGAATATTGACCACAACTTTAAGTTGTTGAGTTGTTGATTTGAAGTGTTTTATTGAGAGTCTTTATGTTGTTGATTATAATATGCTATTGATTCCATATTATTATGTGGATTGATAGATGTGCAACCAAATATGTCAGAACTTCCAAGAGTTGATAGAGTGATCACAATGGAATATTCTAATGTGAAGATGATGATTCCTTGGGTTTTGAATATGACACAAGTTGAGTTGAGACTTGAATATGTGAATTTCTTGCAGATTTGCAGTGTTTGGAATTCTGGAGTTGGATCAAAGGTTGTGGATTTCTTCAACTAAGATTGTTTCAGCATGGAGCCTGCATAAATATTTCTTTTACAAGTGTTGAATCTCTCAAATTTGTTATGGTTTGTGTGTTATTTCTAATATTGCTCATTAAACGTTGAACAATGGAAGAAAAACATGAAATTTTGAATCATTTGATCACCTTAGTGATCATATGGTGTGTCAGACTCATCTCACTAAAGATTCTCCTACAGTTGGGAGACACAGATGATGAATCAACCAAGTGTTTTAGTGGCGAGAGAGTGAATTGTTTCGATGTTATGTATGGGATGTATTATAAATAGTAGAAAATAAAAATATAGTAGCAATTATTAGCGGAACAAGAAAATGTAGAGAACCAACACACCAAAAATGATACCTTTATTGATAGAAAGCAATGTTCACTTGCCTCTTCCAGAGGGAAACCTCTAGTAGAGTAGTGCTTTATTATAATAATTCTCAAGACAAGGATTTCTCATGCCTCCTACTATTATTTATATTAATTCTATCTTCTAGAGGAAGATATTTCTAGAAGCGGAAGCTTCTATTAATATTTCTAACATTAAACTTGTTCACATTATTAAATAGGCCTTATTAACTAATGTCAGCCTTTATTACATGGAAAATATATTATTCTACCTACGTGAGGAGTTAGGTCCCTATGATTCCCTCCCCCTTGAAGAACAACCTTGTCCTCAACGATTGAGATGAGGAAATTGTTGTAGAATAGTGGTTGGCTCCCACGTGGCATCCTCTCGAATTGTATCTTTCCATTGAACCAACACTTCCTTGATGGTGCAATGACAAAGACGATGCTCGCACTGGTCCAAGACTGCTTGTGGCTGTAACCATATATAACCTTCTTCATCCAATTCAGGGAGACTAGTTTGAGTTTGGAACTTAGTTCCAATCACTTTCTTTAAGCATGAGACATGAAAAATAGGATGAAGCTTAGAATGACTGGGCAGAGATAACTGGTAGGCCATGGGCGTCACACATTTTAGAATTGTATAAGGAACATAAAATTTTGGATCAAGTTTCTGACAATGTTCAACTTTGAGTGAAGTCTGCTTATAAGGTTTGACATGAAGAAACACTCTATCCCCTTCAACAAATTAATGTTTAGAACAACCCTAATCTGCTTGTTGCTTCATGTTATTATGATCCATGACCAAATTTTCTTTGAAGGTATGGAGAATGGCCTCTCAGACTGAGATTGATGTCAACCTCCTGAACCTTCGAGACACCTGTCATGTACGAGAGAACCAACATTGGATTTTCCCATATACTACTTCAAAAGGATTCATGCGAGTAGCAATATGGTAAGATGTGTGGTGTTAGTGTCCTTGATTTTAAGGTGTGGTCATATGTATCTGAAGAGTTGGAAAAGTCATTCTTTGGTCTTGGGAAGACCAATGCATTCTTAGTTTGAGTTATTAAGTGTATACATTAGTCACCAGTCATGAGTATAAGGTTGTTGTCATGATAAAGAGTCAAGTCAAAGCTCTAGAGGAAATGGTTTTTAAAATTTTTTATGAGTTATAATGACATGTGGTGATAAATGTGGAGCCATCATAAATCATTATGTCATATGTAACAATTTTCCCAAAGTATTTTTGGTAAAGATCACACGTTGTGTAAGCACATTGTGTAAACATTAGCGCTACCTAAACTATCAAATTATGTCTAATCGACACTTTGAAATCCAATTTTCCTTGACATATGAAATTCTTCCCTCCCTTTGTCTTCACGCAAAAACTCTTCTTCATTAGTTATTCTCCTCTGCCTTCGAAAGGTCCAGAAAAATTGCCTGTTATGCAAGCTTTGTTCATTCACTACACATCCTCTGTCTTGCACAATTTTTATCTCATGTCCTACAATTTTCCATTTTTCAATGATTTAAGGGTCTTGTTTTCATTTTTCAATATTGAATGATTGATTCAAACCTAGTTAAGTTCCTTTGATCCCATTGGTTGCAACTTTAGTTATCGTTGTGCAAATCTGTACAGTGAAAATTTGTCATTGAAGAAAGAAATCTGGGCTTTGAAACTAAGGATGGAACATACATAGGTTGATGAGGAAGCAAGGGGAAAATTAGACCTGCTTGCAGAGGTGGCTGAAGTATATGATCCATAACCCATTTTTCAATTTTTTCTTTTTGATCACCAAAGGACTAAAATGTTTTAAGATAAATTTATTTTTGGAAAAAGCAATGCACGGAACTTGCGTAGCGATCTCACGCTACGCAAGTGTTGTTGGATACATTTTATGTAGAAATGGATTTCTCACTGTGATAAGTGAAGTTTGGGTGTTCAGGAAAATTTGAAGACGGTTCAGTAGCTTCAACAAAAACAATAGTATGTATGCTACTCACTGGGGATAAAGATCAAAGTGTTATAGTTCTTAAAAAGTTTCAAGTTTTGAAAATTGGAGTAAAGGGACATGTTTGGGATGAAGGTTCAGGTTTATACAATGAAAAATATCATTGGGATACTAGATTGGTCAGTACAAGCCTCAACTACCTTATAACAACCAATTGTTTGAAGATAACTAAAAGAAATACTCGTTGTGTAAATTTTATACGCAACTATTGTAGCATACAATTACACAGCAAACTACAACAACATACTACACAAATCATTTCAAGGAGAAAAGTCAACATATCATTTGGAACATTACAATGGAAATTAATAACCTCCAGACACCTTACAGTGGTCACCCATGTGAAGAAAAACTCGAAAAGAACCCTTGTTGTGCAACCTCGCTACGCAAAGTCTACAAGGCACATTGTTTTTTCATTAAACTTCAATATTGCCTTTCAAACAACTGGAGATGTTTTTTGAAAAACCCAAAGAGGATTTTTTCAAGCATGGACCCAATAACAAAAGCCTCTCTAATATTTTGCAAAGGTGTCATATTTTGGGAGATTCAAAGGGATATTTTCAGCCGATTTTTCAGATTTAAATATTTAATGATTTCTTGTTTTAGTTATTATCTTTGGGCACAGATCCCAAGAAGATGGCAAAGAATTTTTGAAAACTGGAAGAGGTTTATGTCAAGAACGGGTTCATATCCAAAAACCTCTCACATTTTTGTAACAAATATCATATTTCGAGAGATATGATATTATCTTTGACCCTTGTTTTCCAACAAATTGACTCTTGTTTATTAATTTTTGTAATAGATATCATGTTTCGAGAGATATGATATTATATTTGACATCTATTTTCTAGAAAATTGACTCCTATTTCTTAGTAGGTAGTTTTGATTTTGTTCCTATTTTGATGTAACTAGATCCAAAACTGTAGGATAGTGGTTGAGCTCGACCTCCTCATCTTGGGGAAGAGTCTTGCCTTTATATTTGGCAATTTTGAATGTACTAAGTGTGGGAAGAAGCATAGAAGGCATTTTTTGATTGAGAATTTTGTATCCTTTTCTGGTTTTTAATGGAAAATTAATGTTGAAGTACAGTACTTTCAAATTAGAGATTCTTGTGCTGGTAATTTGAAGTGTGTGTCTCTTTCGTATGTATGTATTTCTCATTTTTCCCCTTTTTCATTTCATCTGCAAGCTTCATGTACTTAAATTGAAAAGTGATGGTCTAAAATTCATCTAATATTGATGCTCTAGATTAAAATAGTTGAAGTACTGCATATTCTTCTTAACTTAGTCATAATTCATCTAGGTTGGTGCTCTGATTATAATTATATGTTTTCATTTTTCTTCCTTTACACAACAAAAACATTTTTCTAAAAGATTGTCAGCTACCTAGCCTTTGTTTCATTGACAATTCCACCAAACAGTCAAATTCCATTTGCCACAAAGTTGACTCCGTGCCCAATGGATACCTCATCCTAGCTCTGCAACCAATCTTTTTACAAACCTTATTTCCATTTTAGATCTGGCCATTGAGCCTAATTTACAGTGAGAGAGCCCTCTTTGGTTTGGAACATTCAGATTCCAACCCTAAAGGTGGTTTGGAGGTTACCTTCATGGTTTTTCTCCCACAACTGGGAACATTACGGAGTGTTAACATCTTGGCATCGTTGTCAGGGACCGAAGGTGAAATCTTCCCTAGGATAAACAACAAATTTCAGATTTGAGTATTGATGGTGAACAATAGTCAGACACAAAGAAGGTTGTACCATTCACTTGGTGACTCTAATCATGCTTCAATGAAATTCAAGGACTCTGTTGGAGAATGAGCTCATTTGACAACAATATGAAGGGACAAAGAGTCAGGTATCAAAGTAAAAGTTTCTTTTAGGAAATTTTATTCATCTTCATCAAGTGCCTCTTGTCTTTTTCTGAGCATGTTAAAATAATTTTCCTTTACCTACTGCATTCTAATGAGGACCACAAATCTTCATTTGTATATCCTTCTTCTAAAGTTGAATACATCTCTTTCTCTTTGCATAACTGATCTTGACCAAAATCCTTCCTATGAATTATATGATTTACGTAATCAGCCTTGTAAGCCTCAAGATACCCAAGAATATAGTATACCTTATGTACCTAATCTTATACCTTAAAAGATCCAAGAGAGATATCGACCCTTAAGATTGCCAAATATCCTTCATGATTTTCCAACAAAGCATTACAAATGCCTACCTAGATTTGATGGAGAACTTGACAATCTTACAACTAAAAAAAACCTTTAGGATTTTGAGCATTTCATTAACCTTTTTGAGATTGAACATAATGATGTGTGTATGAGATCCTTTTCCCAGTCCCTAAAAGGAGATGCCAAAGTCTGGTTCATACATTTGCAGCATCATTCGATTAACTCATGGGATGAATTGAGGGAAGCTTTCCTTATATTTTGGGGTGAGAGAAAGTCATGGGATTTACCCCTTTTAGAGTTTTATGCCAAGAGGAGAATGAAATATGAAACCATCCCAAGTTTTAGTAGGAGGTTTACTATTTTTTATTATAAAATTACCAAATAAATCCAATCACCCGAAGGTACTGCCAAGCTATATTATGCATCATCTCTTCATCTAGATGTGTCTCTTTTTCTATTGGAAAGGAGATCTGTTACCTTGTAGCAGATGTTTAATGATGCTCAAGAGGTTGAAGACAATTTACAAGCTTGTGGGAAGTTATCTTATCACTTTGGAGATGAAGAGTTAGATGGTGAAGTGTACGAACCTGATATTGAGCATGAACAAAAAGATGGTGTTGATTCAACTCTTAATCTCTTTCGTGATGAGGAATTTGTTTGTTTTATATATTCACTTGTTGAGTATCATGAAAGTGAATTTGTAGATCATCCTATTGAGGAGCAAGTTGTTGTCCCAATTTCCATGTTTGATGAAATTGCAAATGTAGTTGACTTTCCCAAGTATGAATAATATGATGATGATTATATTGTTTATTTTGAGGGTGACGTTTCAGAACAAGCAGCTGCATTTTCTTCATTAGGAAATGATGATTTTCAGCAATCCCAGGAGAGCAGTCAACCTGAATATTTCAGTTATGACAGTGATGAATAAAATGAGGAAAGCACCAAATCAAGTGAAGGAAATACTCTACCCTTGTGCTTTTCTTCATTTCAATTACTAAAGGAGAATTTTCATAGTGTTATAAGTCGGCAGTTCCACAGTTATGCCAATAAACATGGAGAACACTGTGAGTTTGTTGACGAAAATTCTTTCCCTTTATGATTTTCTTCATTTAAATTGTTGAGAGAAAATTTTGAAACCATTAATGAAGTTGAGGAGTATGGGCTGATGCAAAGTCATCTAGAATCAATGGGGAAAATTGACAACAAATTGTAGCAATCTCTTGTTTTTCATGACCCAGTAGCTGATTATATGGAGGGTTTCAATAGTCACAATTTGCAGCCTATGATCAGTTGTAAGGATGGAAGTGAAGATGATCATGAGTTAGTATCAAAATCAGCTATATCCTTGTTGCCAATATATGTTTTATTACAACAATCCAATGCATATTTTCATTCCTTTTATGACAGTCAACAGTTGAAATTGCATGAAAGAAAAGATTTTGTTGAAGGGTTGATACAGTATGATTGTATTTTGTACTCATTTGAGGATCCTTTTGTAGCTTTCTTGTAGTCATCAAGTGGGCCTAAGTTTTTGAATTTTTTCAAAGTTGAATATGCTTTCAAGTTTTCATTGGATTTGTCGTTAAGTAGGCTTCACATTTTGCCTCTGAAGGAGTGTAAGCAAGGAGGTGGAATAGTTGAAAAAGTGCTTATATGGATGAATTGGATTTCTGATTTCACCTAATCAAATAGCTCAGAGATCAACTTAGGGTAGGTAGGAGTGTTCCTGAATAAGCTCAACACTTTGAGCATCCTTTTCAGCAGTACGCTTTCAATTCAGTTTTCAGTTCATAGTTGACAGTTGTGATTCTCAGTTTGGGTTGCAGTTTGGTTTCAGTTTGAAAGGAGCAGGTTGCAGTTTGGTTTCAGTTTGAAAGGAGCAGGTTGCAAGTAAGTTTGTAGATTATGGTTTTGAGGTTGGAAGCAACCCAATGGATCAGGCACATGGTCTTCTATTCTTTGGAACCTCATAGGGAGGATGCCATCCCCATTGGAGACAATGTTAGAGTCCTTAATTTTAAGGTGTGGTGATATGTATGTGAAGAGTTGGAAAAGTCATGTGTTGGTCTTGGGAAGATCAATGCATTCCTAGTTTGAGTTATTAAGTGTATGCATTAGTCACCAGTCATGAGTCTAAGGTTGTCGTCATGATAAAGAGTCAAGTCAAGGGTCTATAGGAAATGGTTTTTAAATTATTTTATGAGTTATAATGACATGTGGTGAGAAATGAGTAGCCATCATAAATCATTATGTCATATGTACCAATTTACCAAAGTATTTTTGGTAAAGATCACATGTTGTGTAAGTACGCCGTGTAAACATTAGCGCTACCCAAACTATCAAATAATGTCTAATAAGCACTTTGAAATCCCATTTTCCTTGACATATGAAATTATTCCCTGCCTTTGTCTTCATGCAAAAGATATTCTTCATTAGTTATGCTCCTCTTCCTTCGAAAGGACCAGAAAATTCGCCCACTACGCAAGCTTTGTTCATCCGCTACACATCCTCTGTCTTACACAATTTTTATCTCCTGTCCTACAATTATCCATTTTTTAATGATTGAACGATCTTGTTTTCATTTTTCAAGATTGAATGATTGATTCAAACCTGGTTAAGTTCCTTTGATCCCATTGGTTGCAACTTTAGTTATCGTTCTGCAAATCTGTACAGCCAAAATTTGTCATTGAAGAAAGAAAGCAAGGCTTTGAAACTAAGGATGGAACATACAAAGGTTGATGAGGAAGCAAGGGGAAAATTAAACCTTCTTGCAGAGGTGGCTGAAGTATAAGATCCATAGCCCGCTTTTCAATTTTTTCTTTTTGATCACCAAAGGACTAAAATGTTCTAAGATAAATTTATTTTTGGAAAAAGCAACGCACGAAACTTGCATAGCGATCTCACGCTACGCAAGTGTTGCAGGATACATTTTATGTAGAAATGGATTTCTCACTGTGATAAGTGCAGTCTGGGTGTTCAGGAAAATTTGAAGACAGTTCATTAGCTTCAACAAAAACAATAGTATGTATGCTACTCACTCGGGATAAAGATCAAAGTGTTATAGTTCTTAAAAAGTTTCAAGTTTTGAAAATTGGAGTAAAGGGACATGTTTGGGATGAAGGTTCAGGTTTATACAGTGCAACATCTCATTGGGATAATAGATTGGTTAGTACAATCCTTAGCTACCTTATAACAACCAATTCTTTGAAGATAAATAAAAGAAATAGTCGTTGTGTAAATTCGCTACGCAACTGTTGTATCATACAGTTACACAATGAACTGCAACAACAAACTACATAAAGTATGTCAAGGAGAAAAGTCAACATATCATTTGGAACATTAGAATGGAATGTAATAACCTCCAGACACCTTACAGTGGTCACCAATATGAAGAAAAACTCCAAAAGAACCCTTGTTGTGCAACCTCGCTAAGCAAAGTCTGCAGGGCACGATGTGTTTGCATTCAACTTCAAGATCGACTTTCGAACAATTGGAGATATTTTTTGAAAAACCAAAAGAGGATTTTGTCAAGAATGAACCCAATAAATAAATTCTCTCTCAGTTTTTCATAGGTTTCACAGTTTGGGAGATTCAAAGGGATATTTTCAGCCTATTTTTCAGATTCAAAAATATTTAATGATTTCTTGTTTTAGTTATTCTCTTTGGGCGCAGATCCTAAGAAGCTGGAGAATAATTTTTGAAAAATGGAAGAGGGTTTTCTTAAGCATGGGTTCATATCCAAAAACCTCTCCCATTTTTGTAACAGATATCATGTTTCAAGAGATATGATATTATCTTTTACCCCTATTTTCCAACAAATTGACTCCTATTTCTTAGCAGGTAGTTTTGAGTTTGTTCCTATTTTGATGTAACTAGATCCAAAACTGTAGGATAGTGGTTGAGCTCGACCTCCTCAGCTTGGGGAATATTATTTCCTTTATATTTGGTAATTTTGAATGTACTAAGTGTGGGAAGAAACATAGAAGTCTTTTTCGATTGACCATTTTGTAGCCTTTTCTAGATTTTAATGGAAAATTAATTATGAAGTACAATACATTCAAATCAAAGGTTCTTGTGCTAGTAATTTGAAGTGTGTGTCTCTTCAGTATGTATGCATTTCTCATTTTTTCTCTTTTTTCATTCCATCTGCAAGCTTCATGTACTTAAATTGAAAAGTGATGGCCTGGAATTCATCTAATATTGATGCTCTAGATTAAAACATTTAAAGTACTGCATCTTCTTCTTAACTTAGTCTGAATTCATCTAGGTTGGTGCTCTGATTATAGTTATATGTTTTCATTTTTCTTCCTTTACACATCAAAAACATTTTTCTGAAATATTGTCAACTACCTATCGTATGTTTCATTAATAGTTCCAAAATCCAGTCATTGATAATTCCATTTGCCACAAAGTTGACTCCATGCCCAATGGATACCTTGTCCTAGCTCTGCCACCAATCTTTTTACAAACCTTATTTCCATTTCAGATCTGGCCACTGAGCCTAATTTATAGTGAGAGAGCCCTCTCTGGTTTAGAAAGGCCATATTCCAAGCCTAAAGGTGGTTTGAAGGTTACCTTCATGGTTTTACTCCCACAACCAGGAAAATTACAAAGTGCTAACATGTTGTACCACCATTCAACTAGGGGTAGCCATTAGGCCCATTGATTTTTTTGGTCAGAGGAAAAACACTACAAATATGTTTCCAAATACTTGTTGAAAAATTCCATTTGGGTATTAGTCTGAGGATGATAGGCAGTGTTGATATGCAATTGGGTTCCCTGGAGCCTGAACAATTGTTGCCAAAATTGTTGGTGAAAGTTGCATCTCGGTCAGAGACAATGGAATGAGGCATGCCATGATGTTTGAATATATTATTCATAAAAAATTGAGCTACTATGGAGGTGGTGAATGGATGTTAAAGAGCATAGAAATGAGCATATTTGGAAATATGATCTACTACAACCATGATGATTGAATTATTATCTTATTTAGGTAAGCCAATAATGAAATCCATAGAAATATCCCTTCAAACAACAGGTGGAATTGGAAGCCCTTGGAGTGTTCCTAGAGATGTGATTATTTATCTCTTATTGCACTAACAGGTATCACATTCAACCACAAAGGTGTGAATGTCACATTTCAAACCGTCCCAAAAAAAATAACATTTGACCCATTCACAGGTTTTGGTAAACTATGAATGCCTAGCTCTGGGTGAAGCATGAAGCTCAGAAAGCATTGTGGATTTAAGTTGTGGTTGTTTGCTTAAATATAGATGACATTTGTAGAAAAGATCTTCATTTTCCCATGAGTACCCTAGAGAATATTGAAACTAGTGCTGAAATTGTTGGATCAAATGAGAAAATTTGGGGTCTTGCAATCATTCTTGGTGAACAACTTGGAGCCAATCTGGTACAATGAAGGAGAGAGAAAAGAGGGAATCTTTCTCTTCATAATTCCTAGAAAGAGCGTCAACAACCACATTTTATTTTCCCTTATTGTAAATGATCTCATAATCATATACTGATCTAGATGGATGTCGGTGGCCTCCCACCTATTCCAACTAGCTCATTTTGACAGTTTTTCCTATTTTTGGGGTCCTTGACTTCCGAGGTCGTTTTGAGGCCTAAACATCGTTTTTTAGGGCTCGCCACAGTAAATATGTGTGGGGATTGCCACAAAAAACATGTTTAGTCCTCGGATAGACCTTTCCAATAGGATATTGTGTGCCTAAAACAGAGATTGTATGCAAAAATTACTACTCCGGGAAGTTGATGTACTAACTTACCCAAACAGGGCCCATGTGACTTTTCGCGCTTCATCTCCTAGGGTTAGGTATTTGGATGTCTAGGGTTTTTGACATTCTTGTTTATTCTAAAAAGGCCTTGAGATCCTCATTGTAATCATCTTCTGGAGAATGAGAAAAACCATCACATCTCTTCTCATAGATAAGCCGCCACCATTCGAGCAAGCTTGTTTTTCGTTGCATTTTACAGTTTCATCTTATTTCCTTATTGAATAGAAACCAATTTTACTGTATATCTGTTATTTTTTGTTAAGAATATTTGATAATAATATGTATTCATTTAGTTATTCTCATAAAATCTGGATCAGTATCCTCCCCCCTTAGGAAGAAATCGTCTCCATTGTGTTGAGTGCCCCCATTAGATGAGGAAATTTCTGCTGAATTTGGCCCCGGGTGAGCCACTTGCCTTGGTGCAAGAGTTGCCCTGCTTTGAAAAATTGATAAAGATGGATCCTTTGCTGGAGAGTGCCCTTGACCTGTTTGTTCACAATCTGATCATTGGATGCATGTTTTATGCATTCGGGGTTGAGCTCTGTTGGTGTCAGTTGTTCTGTTATCTCTAAGGTGTCAAATAATGGTGGGAAATAAGGTCGAAGGAGATCCACGTTGAACAATGGGTGCAGGCCAAGGAAAGGAGGAATGTTGATCTCAACCATAGCCTTGGTGATGGTGTCTGACCCATAATGGAGTGGGAAAAGATTCTGATGGGATCTGGTAAGGCATTATTTCTACAAATGCAACCAAACTTTGTCGCCCACCTTAAACTTATGTGGCACCCGGTGTTGATCATGGCACTTCTTGTACTTGTTATTAGACTTCTATAGAATATCCTGAATGTGTTGACAGATATTTTGTATCTTCTCAATGAACCAAGTGGCTTTGTCAACTTCATTTGGAGAAGGATATGAGTCGGTCGAGGTAACCGCAAGGGGTAGTACAAAATCTATGGGACCGAATGGTTGGAATGCCAACCCCACCTGAAAGGGGCTATGGAAAATTGAGCTATGCAAGGCTCGGTTGTAGATATGTTGGACATAGGGAAGACTATCATCCCATGTGTGAGGGTTCTTGGAATTATACATGCGCAGGATATGCACAATCATTCGATTTATGACCTCAGTTTGGCCATCTATCTGGGGGTGGAAGGTCATGGATTTGTTGAGCTTGGTGTCCAGCAGTGACCAGAGGCTCGACTAGAATGTCCCGAAAAATCAAATGTATGATTTGAGACAATGGTTTGTGGGATTCCAAAATTGACCCAGACTCGTTCAAAGAAGATCTTGGCAGTGGCCTCTGCTGTGATTCTCTTCTTGCAAGCGACTAGAATCGCCATCTTAGAAAAGCAATCAACAACCACAAAAACAAAGTCATTTCCCCGCTTGGTAGATGGGAGGCCCAACATGTAGTCCATGGAGATGGATTACCATGGACTGTGAGGAGTAGGAAGAGGGGTGTACATGCCCTATTTCTTAGTGGTCGGTTTTGCAATAGCACAGGCAGTGCAGGACCTGATATAATTGTTGACCTCCTGTCGAAGTTTTGGCCAGTAGAAATGTTTATGCAACATTGCCATTGTCTTTTCGACACCGAAGTGTCCTGCCACACGACTGTAGTGGGATTCCAAGATCATATTTGTTCACTCGCTTGATGGAACGCAGATATGGCCCAGAATACACAACAACCTATCTTGAAGATGGAAAATAGCGACAACTGTGTTTGCGCCCAACATTTGGTAGGTGGTGGAGAAGTTTGGGTATGTCTCATAGAGTTGGTGCCATCCAAAGGTCTCATGGCTGCAATATTCTAGAACCTTGGTGAGTGTCGCGATTGGCGGTCTGCTGAAGAAATTAGAGATGCGGTTGGTGCTTCATGTTTTATACTTGATGTTGAGGTGGAATTGTTGCAAGTATGTGGATCACTTCTGATGGTCGTCATTCTGCAATTTTTCTTGTGTCTACATGAACTGCAATGGATTATGATCAGTGTGGATGACTGTCTCCTTCCCAAGAATGTAATGTATCCATTGGCGATGGGCTTGCATAATGGAGTACATTTATTTTTCCTAAGTAGGGTACTTACGGACAACATCTGATAGTGTCTCACTATGATAGGCCACGGGGTGGTTGTGCTGAGTGAGAATGATGCCCACAACATAATCTAAAGCATATGTCTTGATCTCAAAGGGATATTGTAGGTATGATAGTGAAATTACTAGGGCTGAGCACAAGCACTGCTTAAAATCATCGAACTCTTGTTGTTGGTACTGACCCGACACAAATTTCTCCTTACCACCACCCCTTGTTACTTGGTTGAGGGCCCATGCAATATGGGAGAATATTGACATGAACCCGTAGTAGAAATTGGCAAGGCCCAAGAAGCTCCAAATCTCAGTGAGTGTGGTTGGGGATGCCCAGTCATGAATGAATTGGATCTTATCTGGATCAACATGTACACCATGTTGATCAACAATGTATCCCAGTTAATGGACCATGTCCATGCCAAAGGAGCATTTTTTCAAGTTGGCATATAGCTTGTGCTATCATAGGGTGTGCATAACCTCTTGAATATGTTGCAAGTGTTCTACCCAAGTCTTGTTGTAAATGAGAATGTCATATAGATACACCACTACAAAAGTATTGGTGAATGGTCACAGGATATCATCCATCATCCTCAAGAAAGTGGCTGGAGCATTTGTCAAGATAAAGGGAATGACCAACCATTTGAAAAGATATTCCTTTGAATTGAAGGTGGTCTTCCATACATCTGTCTGTTCTATCAGGACCTGGTGGTAGCCAAACTTCAGATCAGTCTTACTGAAGTATTTGGCCCCCGTGATTTGATCAAGGAGGTCGTCGATTCAGGGAATTGGGTACTAGTTTCTAACTGCGATTTTATTCAGGGCCCAATAATCAATTTAGAGTCGCTAAGTTCCATCTTTCTTCTGTACCAACAAGATTGGGCTCCCGCAAGGTGATGAGTTGGGACAGATGTACCCCTTGTGGAGCCGTTCTTGGATCTGTCACTTGATCTCCTCATTCTCTAACAGAGAGTGGAAGTAGACTGGACCATTGGGTAGTGGTGTGTCGAGGGTCATGTCGAAGGGGTGCTTGACCTGACAGTGCAAAGGTACTCCGGTAGGTGAGCAGAAGATATCTGAGTATGCTTCCATGACCTTATCCACTTGCTTCCGCTGTGTGGAGAGGTTGCTTGTGGAGACCCTGGATGGGGCTCCAATATTTCGCTCATTCTGAGAGTGGATCACGAAGAAGACAAAATTCCCCGTCTGAGAGATGACCTTCCTACATTTCTTGGTAGAGATCGAGGAAATTGCACTAGGTGGGATTGCCTCCGGTATCATGTACAATTTCTTGCTCAAAGTAATAATAACACTGTGAGGCCTAGACTCATATACAACATGGAATTTCCATAAATATGGTTGGCCCAAAAGAACATTACAAACTTTGAGAGGGGAAACATCACACAATACCTCATATTTGAATGGCTCGATGTCCTATGACGGGCGACCTTGTTGGTTGACATGGATGTCGCTTCCTTGGAGGAGCCATCCGATGGTGTAGGGCTGCGGGTGCAACGTTGTCGGTAGGGAGAGTCGCTTGAAAACCTCTATTGAGTTGAGGTTCTTCTGTCTACCACTATCAATGATGAAGTGTAGCAGGGTACCTTTCACCCACATCTGTGAATGAAAAAGGTGCTCGTCTTCCTTTGGCTCATTTGGTTCACCGGGTTGGATCTTGGTGGTAGAAATAGTAGCACTAGTTTCTCCATCAATGATATGTCTCCCCCTTTCTGGTTCTGACTTAGAGTCAGAACCCACATCTGATTTAGAGGATTTCACCTCAGCCACTAGTGACTAATTTGAGCAGAAATCAACAGTGTTATGCTAGGGGCTCTTATGGAAGTCTCACCACTTCCCAGTATATTTATTTGTCTTTACGGTTTCCTCCTTTTCTTGTGGCCTAGACTAGTTGTCCTGAGGTGGTCCATATTTTCTCTGTCCTTTTTTCTATGGGTTGGGGGCACCCTTTCCTGGATTTTACTGTGAGGGGTTCCCAGGCCCAAATTTCAGTGTCTTTTGTTTGAGCTTTTTCTTGATTTTGACGACATATCGGTAGGCCACACCCAAGGATGAGATTTCCAGAAACTCCATTTCAGCCTGGATGTGTCTATGCATACCTTTGTGATACTTGGCACTAGATTTCACTCATAATCTTTGATACCTAGCTTTGTGTTCAAGGTATGGAAGATATTTGTGAACTCGGGCACTACTTGGTCTCTTTCCTGCTACAATGTGGTCTGTTTTGTATACAAGTCGTCATGACTTCCAACATGGTATTATTTTTCCTTAATATCATCCTTGAAGGACTCCCAGGTGACCACAACTATAAATAATGAGGGTTCCTCTATTTCCCAAAAATTTTCCCACCAATCTTTGACATTGGGAACGGCTTCGAGGAGCACAAAAGTAATATTTTCTCTATTCGAGAAGTTATGGATAGAGAAATACCCTTCTAGAAAATTCAAACATTTGTCTACAACATCTGCATCTATTTGACCTTCAAATATAGGAATATCGAAGTTGATTTGTACCTTGAAGGGGGAGACACCTCCGTTTGAGGAAGATGTGTCACTTGTTGGTAGCCATTGAAGGATTTGCACAAAACTATCCATCATCTCATTCCTCTGTTGCGTGAGGGCTTCTTCGTGAAACATTTTGAAGGGATATCCTATCCCATTGTCTTTCTTTTCTCCCTCCATGAGAGGTCGCTTAGGCATGAGAGAGATTTTTTCCTCAAGAGAAACGAACTCGAGACCCAATTCTTTATACCCTGACCTTGTTGGGGACATGCATTAAGAACGACAATGAGAAGAATGCTCTGATACCACTAATCCATATTTTATGAGTAGAACTAAATGAATACAAATTATTATCAAAAGATGCTTAACACAGAATAACAGATATATAGTAAAACAGGTTTCTATTCAATAAGGAAATAAGCTGAAACTGTAAAATGCAGCGGAAAACAAGCTTGCTCAAATGGTGGTGGCTTATCTCTAAGAAGAGATGTGATGGATGAGCTCATTCGCCAGAAGATGATTACAATGAGGATCTAAAGGCCTTTTTACAATAAACAGGAATGTCAAAAATCCTAGACATCCAAATACCTAACCCTAGGAGATGAAGTGCCAAAAGTCATGTGGGCCCCATTTGGGTAAGTTAGTACATCAACTTTTCGGAGTCGTAACTTTTACATACGATCTTCGTTTTAGGCACATGATACCTCATTGGAAAGTTCTATCCGAGGAATACACATGTTTTTTGTGGCGATCCCTACACATCTTCAATGTGGCAATCCCTAAAAATGATGTTTAGGGCCTCAAAACGGCCCCGAAAGTCAGGGACCCAAAAACTAAGAAAAGACTGTCCAACTAGAAAACTGTGAAAATGACCCAGTTGGAATAGGTGGGAGGCCACTGACATCCATCTGGATCATATACAAATATCTTGGTCACCCATTGTTTTTTTCTCGGGGAGGAAATTCATTGTTCTAGAAAATACTTGAGGCTCTGATAATCAATTTTAATTTGGAAGCCTTTCCCCAATAGATATGGATGTCAGAGATCCATGGCATGTAGAATAGCCAAAATTTCATTTCCATAGATTGATTGGCCCAAATGTCACTCTAAAAGTTGTTTTCTAGTAAAATCCAAAGGCTTTCCATCTTCCATGAGGGCCACCTCAATTCATTTCCCTGAAGCATCACATTCCAAGACAAAAGTTTTGTTGAAGTCGGGAAATGACAAGACAAAATTTGTGCACACAACCTCTTTCAAGGCATGGAAGGATTGATCAATTATTGGATTCCAATTGAAATAATTCTTTTTAAGGAGAGTAGTGAGAGGTTCTGCAATTTTTCTATAATTATGAATAAACTTGTGATAATAGCATGTTAAACCCAGAAAACCATGCCAGCTCTTAACATTTTTAGGGTGAGGACAATCCTTCATATCTTCAATTTTTGTAAGGATCCACCTGTACACCATCTTTGTCGACAATATGACCTAGGTACTCCACTTTCGAGGCTCCAAAGTGTTAGGGTCCTAACCCGCACATAGGTAGAACAATATATTCAGATGTAATAAAGTTCAATATTAATAAGGCCTTTCAATAAAATAGAATAAGGTGGATGTAAGAAGACCTAATAGAAGCTTTCGCTTCTAGAAGGATCTTCTTCTAGATGCCTCTTTTTAATATAAATAGGAGTCGAGGGTATGAGAACCCTAGATTGGATATTATTGTAATAGAGTTATGCTCAATTGGACGTTTCCCCCTCGAAGAGGCCCGTGAACATTGCTTTCAGATTCAAAGTGTTATTTCTGATGTTATTCTTATATCATTTCAGTGTTATTGTGGTGAATGTTCTGGTTATATTGTTGTTATTCTGCCATTACTAGCATTTTATTTATGTTCTGCATACATTTTATATCTGGTATATTACAAGTGGTATCAGAGCACTTTCCTCGGCAAAAAGTGTGTGTTAAATTTTTTTCAGGGTAGAGACGTATTCCGACATCTTTAAGCCACATAGATCTTTTGTTACGTGCATAAACCCACGGTTGAGGGATTCGTACATGCAGGAAATACAAGTGGTACTTAAGAGAACA
Source organism: Picea glauca (assembly GCA_000966675.3). Lineage (NCBI taxonomy): Eukaryota > Viridiplantae > Streptophyta > Pinopsida > Pinales > Pinaceae > Picea > Picea glauca. The sequence goes on along the minus strand of JZKD02S1677184.1, from coordinate 37,517 downwards.
TATGTTGGCCACCCTTGTAACCCCTTTTGGTACCCCTTTGAGTGGTAGCGCATCAGACAACACCTGTATATGGATCGACCTAGATTACCAACAACACTTTTTAGATAAACCGATTGACCACCTGACTTCTATAGTGTCACCGAGAAAAACACTCGGGAAGATACTCTCTAGTACCTAGGTAGTCAGCTAGCATGGCTAAGGGTACGATCTATCCTCCTTAGTTAGTTCCCTGATATATTGGGCTGAGTACTACTGCTGGACCCCGCACGTATATCATAGAGCTATAGCACAGGGAAAACCCTTGTCTGTAGAACCCTTGAATACCTAACCCTTGGGGACAGAAACATAAACAAATTAAAAAAGACAATATCTATTGCCACGCAACTGTGTTCAAGTTTCCAAGTAAATACACATTGCTTTCTGGTTTAGAATTTGGGCATTTCCTCTTTGCGGTATTCTTCAGACCAGAGTATAACTCCGTAAAAACTAAAAAACAAAAAAGTCTAGAATTGTTTTCACCATTATTTGAGACATATTCCATTGGATTCATCTCATCTCTCTTATCACATTCAACCATATCATTTTTCGGCAAATGTTTTTACCCCATCCACCCCTTTTCAGTTTCCCTATCCTCATGGCCCATACTCGTAGCCAAGACTTGGAAGCTCGCTTCAACACCTTGCAATATGGTCTCATTGAGACCCAACAAGAATTGAAACAACTAGTGCCAATGTTTTCACCATCAATACAACCATGCAATCCTCAATGGGGGATATCAAACAAGACCTCACCACCCAGCTTGAATTAGTCTTTTCGACACTCTCCACCAAACTGCATATCCCTACAGATAACCCTTCCTCTTCCTAACCTCCACATACTGAACATGACCATTCCTGTCATTCCCATACCTTGCAGAATCATCAATTTCAACGTGACCTATGCCTTTCGAGGGTGGATGTGACCAAATTTGATGGCTCGGACCCCACTGGTTGGGTAACCCAACTGGAACATTACTTCCCTTTATAAGGCATTATATATGACTTGTCCAAACTCTGGTATGGTGTTCTCCATCTAGATCAAGAACGTTGGCAATGGTGGAAATGGAGAAAAACTTCTCGTCAAGGGTATATTGCTTGGACACACTTTGTGGCAGAGATTTATGAAGTCTTTGACATTGAAACCAACCATTTGGGTTGTTTGACAAAGTTAAAACAATTAGGAACAGTGGAATACTTTATAACTACGTTTGAGCACCTGGCTTTCAGAACAGAGGTCATGTCTGATGCCTTTTTCTGAGAGTGTTTTATCAGTAGCCTCAAGGATGAAATTCGGGCCCATGTCCTCATGGCTCAACCTGAGAGTTGGGTGCAGGCTACCAAAAGAGGTAAAGAAGCACAACAGGTTGTATCTTGTCAAAACCACAAACCCTCCTTTATCCCTCGCCCTAAACCAGTAAATCCCACTACTCCCTCTGCTCCACTAAAGATCCAAAAATTGACTAGGGATGAAATGGTTGAATGCCAACTCAAAGGCCTTTGTTATAACTGTGATGACAAATATTTCTCGGGCCTCAAGTGTAAAGAACAAAATCTTTTTATGGCCATCTCCGAGGAGATTTTAGAAGAAGATGAAGAAACTCTCTCTGTGTCTGAGTCACCTAAATCAACTGACATAACCCCTCCCTCAGACCCTCCTGAAGTAGAACTGATCATTTCCCTCAATGCTCTCACTGGCTTCTCCGCTCCCCAAACGCTCAAGTTGATCGGTTACATCAAGCATCGGAAGGTCGTCATTTTGTTTGATAGTGGCATCACCCATAATTTTATTTATCGCCACATTGCCCAAGAAACTCATTGCTACATCCATGCCGTCAATAATTTCCAAATCATGATTGCCAATGGTGGTTCCATGAAATGTGGAGGACATTGTGAAAATGTGCGTCTCCAAATTGGTGACTACCACCTGTAATCCCATATGTTTTCTATCAACATGGGAGGTTGTGACATTGTGTTGGGTGCAGACTGGCTAAGGACTTTGGGTCCCATTCTCATGGATTTTAAAGACTTAACCATGCAATTTGACTAGGAGGGCCACCAATATAAGTTCCAAGGAATCGTTGTTGGTTCACTTGATATCATTAGTTCCCATTGCATGGAAAATATTCTCAAAAAGGGTCATTCTGGTGTTATCGCCCAACTCCATTCCATACAAGCAACATAGACACCCTCGATACCACAAAACCTCCAAGCCATCCTTTCTAAACATCAATTGATCTTTTCCACTCCCCAAGGCCTCCCTCCTTCCCGTGGTGTTCATGATCATTCCATTCCCCTTGTACCTGAAATCCTTCCTCCCAATATCCATCTGTATCATCACCCCTTTTCCCAAAAAAATGAAATTGAGAAAATGGTCCAGGAACTCCTTAATGCAGGTGTTATCCGCCCTAGTACGAGCCCCTACTTGTCTCATGTGGTCATGGTCCTGAAGAAAGAAGGTTCTTGGCTAATGTGTCCTGACTATCGTGCCCTCAACAAACTTACCATCAAAGACAAATTCCCCATTCCTATCATTGATGACCTCCTGGATGAATTGAGTGGCGGCCAATTCTTCACTAAATTGGATCGTCGTTCGGGCTACCACCAGATACATCTGAAAGAGACAGACATTCCCAAGACTTCCTTTAGAACTCATGAGAGCCACTATGAGTTTTTGGTCATGCCCTTTGGCTTGTGTAATGCCCCCTCCACCTTCCAAAGCCTCATGAATCATGTATTTCGTCCTTTTCTCTGCCATTTTGTCTTAGTTTTCTTTGATGATATCCTCATCTATAGAAAAACCTGGACAGACCATATTGCTCATGTGGATCGAGTTCTCCATCTACTCTCTCAGCACCAACTTTTCTTGAAACAGTCTAAATGTGCTTTTGGCGCCTCAGAAGTAGAATACTTGGGTCATCTGGTTGGCAAAGATGGTGTCAGGTTGGATCCTAAAAATATTGAAGCTATGCAAGATTGGCCTCACCTAAAGACACTTAAGAGCTTGCATGGATTTCTAGGCTTAACAGGGTATTATCGCAAGTTTGTTCAAAATTATGGGAAGATTGCAGCACCTCTCACTGCTCTCCTCAAAAAGCACTCTTTCACTTGGACTCCAACCACTACTCAAGCTTTTCAAACCTTGAAGATGGCCATGTGCACCACTCCAGTCCTCGCCCTTCCCGATTTCACAAAGACCTTTGTGTTGGAATG
>JZKD02S1677184.1:0-14066 GCA_000966675.3 Picea glauca | reverse complement strand
TAAAGGATTTGTTGTGGCGTTGTCGTGCCCTCTGGTTTTTGTATTTGAATGTAAAAGGATTTTGTGTTCGAATGCATTTCTTCTTCAGTCTGTTGCATACCTGATGTTTGTAATAGATCATTGCGCCCTTCTTGTGTAAGTCTTCCACCTGCTCACCCTTACTACGACTCACTGTTTGGAGTTTATCAGGACCTCACTCTTTCATGTATGCCTGGTCTGGTTTCTGAGTTGATACGATATGGTTTTGGGTTTCCCTCCACCTGATCACCCTTTAAAACAAATCGTGACATTAAACTGATGGGCTTCGGGCTCTGCTCCTGCTAGCAATCCAGGGGTGACTTCCGAAAGCCAACACAAGTGTTGTGACAAGTCTTGCGTAAGTCCACCTTGCCCAATTTCTCAGTTCACCCTAAGAACTTTGTGCCTGGTCTTCTCAAGGGGTGCACACAGGTCTATTGAAAACTCATGGCTTCATTCACAACTTGACACTTCACTTCCATTGCAAACCAAACCACTAAGTTTGTTTCTAGACTATCTCTGCGATAGGTCAGTCCACTTGTTTGAACCTTCACCAATCCCATGCCCAAAGTGTCTTATAAGTTTTCTCTGATACCACCTGTCATGATCCCACATGATGCATGCTCAGATATTTCGATCGTGCACCTCTTGAGAGCGTGTGACATCGCGGCAATTCTTACTTCCCTTCTTGGTAACACTAAAAATACTTTGTCTAGACTATGCCTCTTCACCTAGAGCATACCCATACTCTATTCTAGGCTACAGGGTAGTCACACTCTAACTCTATGCAGCTCACTTGTATACTTAGGAAATCTTGTTAACAACTTAACACTTAGTCATTTAAGAATACATCCAAGAACATGTGAAACCAAGAGAACACTTGCGAAAACAAACAAGAGATACACACATAAATAGTGTGGGTGGCATAAGACGTGCCTAACACCCGACTAAGTCTTATTATTGCGAAACATTTACAATATGAGAACTATCGGCTTGGTTACAACTTGGGCATAGTCACACGACTTGCCTCAGCTCACCAAGAAAATCATACATAGATTCATCACACCAAGACTCTCTATCACAACCACTTTCACAACCTCTGTGGTGTGCCCCAGACATGCGCCCCACCACAAACTTAATGTCCCTTCTATGTCCCAGACTTCACCAAGTAAACACAAAATTTGGTTCTAACTCGTAGCATACCTCCCACAGACCTGCGTTCAGACTTCCCGAAATTCTCCTTGTGCGTCCCACCCTTGGCTACTTATCTTCCATCTTTGCAACTCTACCTCATTTCTATCTTGCCTCATGACTTTTCCTTAGTTGCTTGACTTTCTCTCTATGCCTTCTTGCTCAATTTTCTTCCTTGGTTGAGTTCCCTTGTTCTTATATGGACTCCAAATGTCACCTTCACAAATCGTCACATCCTTTGGGTGATTCGCACCCCTTCATAGACCAATATTCCCAAATGAACTGACATTCCCCTTCGTAGACCCAATGCACCCAAATGAACCTGTGCACCCATTAACCATCACATCTCTTGGACCGACATGCCCCATCCTTGGGCACACATCCCTTGTCTCGTGCTCTTCCATGTGTCGGTCGACATGATTTTTTGTGGGTGTACTGATGGGGTCATCCAACCTCTCCAATGCAGCCATGTTTCCAAGGGAAGGCGGGTCTACTCCTTGGGCACACACCCAAGTCGTCTCATCCTTTCCCAAACAGAACCCAAGTCTCCATCAACTGCCACAAGGAAAGTAAGGTGTGTGCCCTCTTGGTGCCACACGTCACCATCGTGTGCCCAAGGTTCTACTACCCACACCCACATGTCGTTGTTTTCCAAACTGATCACATGTCGCTTCTATTCTCTTTCCCGATTCATCCCGAAGTTTTCCAAAGGAGTGTGTGCGCTCGCTAGGTGTCATAGGAGGCCTTACAACTTGGTTAATAATGGGCAATTTGTTCATATGTTATTCTTGCCAAATTGGATAACAATAAGAACAATAGAAGGATCAAAGCATGGGAAGAACACATAAAAAGTGTAGTATGTCTTTCATTAGCACTTTTGATTTATGAAATTCATGCCATAAATTTCATAAATCAAATAAATCTTCAATATGAAGACACTTAGATTTATGTCATGAATTTTATAGATCAATTAAATCTTAAATATGGAAGTGTGAAAAAACACACTATGCATTGATATGTCACGTCTTTGGGAATATGGATAGGTATATTTTGATCATTAAAATAAAGGAAATCAAACATATGTAGAAATGGATTTTTCTTAAGATAAGGGAAATTAGTGAAAAATGGGAAATGATCCGCACTTCTATATGCAAAATTTAAAATGCAACAACAAAATAGATTGGCACATAAGAATAAAATGTTGCACAATAAAAAATACATAGAGAATGAAAGAGAACAATATTAGAAGTGAGAAGAAGTGACCATTCATTGTATTTAAGCAAGAAGACACCCTTTTTATCAGAATGGGCGATTTTCTCTTTAAAACAACAACAAGAGACTTGTTGCTTTATTTATGAATGACAGGCATTGTTTCACTTTTTATTTTCGTTAACTGACTAACGGAAAAATCATGCTAATTATTTTTAGGAACTGCCCTACTCAATGGGCACCCTCTTTGGTGGCCCAATTCCTCCCTTTTTAGATCCGGAAGCATTCCTGCTTCCGCCAACAAATGAGGAAATTTGCATTGCATTCTCTCCAATGCTTTCTCGAACTATGTCAAGATCATATATGAGTGGGCGCAACTGATGATGGTTTCCTCTGAATCGGTGTTTGTCCCACAAGAGCCATACACGAGCTTTTGGGTGAAAGAACAATGGCGTGTGAATTTTATGAGGCCTTTGTTTTGCACGCTCTAGTGTAGTTGGTAATGCATTGGCTAAGTGAAGATGGAACTGAGTGAAAGTGTGGGTATAACATTATGCTAAGTGTTGTTCTTTTTTTTTATGTCCAAACCCCACTCAATACTAATTGACCTTCACTTCATTATTTGCGTCAATATTTCCCTAAAATACAATCTCCCTAGAATAACAACGAGTGTGTCCAATACACCATGTCTAATTAACTGCTCTAACTAAGAAGGGATGCCTCTGCAGATGATTTTTCCCTGCTATATTGCATTTGTAAGAATTTTGTTTGGCTTAAGATTTCTCAATAATCTGTTTGGAAAAAGAGGAACTACCAGGAAAAGTGTTATAATATGATGGCACTTGTGTTGGAGTACATAACCCACCGGCGGAGACTACTAGAACAAAATCTTGTTTTGGAATAAAAAATATTGGAGATGCACAAGGCGAAGATGAAGGTGGAGTAGAAGAGGCTTTCAAAATGAGATCAATGGTGTGCTAAAGAGAGCAAGACGGGGGCAGTCCCATGGGTTGGGGAAAGGAATTGACAACTTCTAGGAGCGGGGAAGCCATGTCCCAAGGTGTTGGGTTGGTCAGATGGTCTAGTTTAATTGAGCAAACCAAACACAAGGAAACATATTTTTTCATATTTACTTGCTTAATGACTACTTATTCATTTAGAGGTTGTGTGGAGTGAGGGGTAGAGGAGGTGAGAACATAGGTGCGCCCCTCATGTTGCAGGTGGTATTTATGGAATTTAACATGATAAACAACGTTTTCGGGCATGTTGGTAGGGGAGTCTAAGTAACAGATCACCACAATATAAAGAAGAAACATCAAACACCATAATATCCCAGAAATGGCCAATAATGAAGGTCAATGCATAACAAAGGGAGACAGTGAGGTGTGGGCCTTCCTTTTGTACCCATCCGAGTTGATATGGTTCGAGGTGTGGAGTAGTTGGGAGTTGTAGGCATTGGACCAAATCCTAGGAAATGAGGTTCTTTTGGCTTTCGTTGTCTAGGATGAGAGTAGCCAGTTCATGCTTAATTTGACAATTGTGGGTAAACAGGGGCACGAGAGAGGTGTCGTGTTCATTGATGGTCATCATAATTAGAGATGGGTCAACTTTTGTAGGATTTGCAAGAGAAATGACTTCAGGAGGGTCAGGGGAATCAGATTGAGCGACCTCTGCAAAAAGAGTTTTTTTGGGGCGAATGTTCTGAAGTGCTCGATAGTTGACAGAAGCATGCAAGTTGGTCTTGTGGAAGGTACACCGGGGCGTCGTTCGAGGTGTGGAGGTGGAAGTAGGGGTAACCTGAGAAGGGCCAATAGTAGAAGGGTTATATCCGAGTTGGTGTGAGTGGATTCGAGGAGCCACTTTACGCTCGACGTCCAAGGCCCTAAGAAAGGCCTTGTCTAAGGAAGAACTCTCAAACAAATCAACTTCATGACAGATGCTTAGCAATAATCTAGAATTGAACTTGGCAATCAACACCTCTTCTAGATCGGTGATGTGGAGTTGGATCCACAATTTGCAAAAGATGTCGATGTATCCTTGTATGGAATGATTGGCCAGTTGTTGGAGCTGTAACCATCTGGCGAGGAGGTTCCAATGATATCCTGGTGGGTAAAAGCACTATTTGAGAGCCTCCAAAAATCCATTCCACGTCGTAATGTGTGATATTTGTGTCTCAATCGGGGTGCATATGTCCATGACCCATGAATAAGTCTCCCGTTGAGTGTCCCACCATGTCTGCGTAATTCCCTTGAGTTGCAGACCGACGATCTGAAGCATCATGTCTTTTGTCATCTTAAGACATGTACGGAAGTATGTGGAAAGACTGTAAAGCCAAGAGTCAACATTCTCTCTATTTATTTGGCCTGCAAACTTTGGTAATTGGAAGCACGTATCGAGTTGCATGGGTGTCAGAGCTCGACGTTGTTACAAACATAGTAGCTCTTGGAAAGCCATATTTAAATCCTGAATTGGAGCCGTGGCAGTGGATTTGGAATCCTCTGTAGACGACTCTCTTCGCGGAGACATAATTTTCATTCACCATGAATGTCGATCTATCATTGGATGTTGGAGAACGATGAAAGATGAACGTGTTGGAAGCCCTGAGGAGGGAACACTTGAAGTCCTTAGAAGGATGCCTGGATTTGAGATTTTTTTTTTTTGGATGGCCTCTCTTCTGAATTCTGTGGTTGAGTAGAAGCTGGATTGGATTGAGGCTCTGATGCCAATTGATCTGCAATTCTATATGCAAAATTTAAAATGAAATAACAAAATAGATAGGCACATAAGAAAAAACACTGCACAATACAAAATACACATAGAATGAAAGGGAACAATACTAGAAGTGAGAAGAAGTGACCATTCGTTGTATTTCAACAAGAAGACACCCTTTTTACCAGACTAGGTGATTTTTTCTTTACAGCAACAACAAGAGACTTGTTGCTTTATTTCTGACTAACAAGCATTGTTTCACTTTTTATTTTAGTTATCTGCCTAATGGAAAAATCATGCTAAGTTATTATTAGGAACTATCTTGCTCAATTGGACTGGCGAGGGCAGTTTACAATAGAAACTACTATGTGAAGGGAGATGGGTGCCCTCTTTGGTGGCCAAGGAAATTGGTTCTAGAAGAGTGACCCTTGGAGATGTAGATGTGTATCAAAAATTCCGAAATCAATTTAAACTTGCAACAAATCATAGTAGGACAAGGAGGCACTTGTAAATATACCATCCATTCTCAATGTCAAACTTGAAATTATCAATTAAATCATAATCTACTTTTGCTCTAGGGGTTGATTTCTAGATTCACAAATGCAATTTAAACAACAAAAATTTGTGATTTCATGCAGATTTATATTGTGATTTGAATTTGTGAACTCTTATGAGGAAATACATGTTCTTAACCATTAGGCCCACTCAAATTATATAATAATCTATTTTTAAAATCACAACCAAACTAAACACATTAATTTATAATAAACTAAACTAATAAATAATTAATTTTTAACTTTTATCAAAATAAAAAAGGAAGAAACTTGAGGGAAAAGTATTACAAAGTCTAAAGTCACGAAGACCACAAAAGTATAATAAAAACCATATTCGATACTTTGCTTGGCCTTCACGGAAGAAAAAGCACACCATTTTGGATGGATGGGATGCATGTATGGTTGCTACTTCAATAGATTTAATCACATCATAATACTGTTCCGTTATCATATCCACGTGGAAATATTAATCATTTGTGTTGACGTGAAGGGGAAGGCAATCGCAAAATGAATGGTTGCTCTTCATGGGAAGCTTCCACTTAAGTGTTTATTATTGTTTTTTTAGCACTGGTCTTTGAATATGCAGCACTACCAATCTTGATCAAATCTTAAAATATTTTCCAAGATTAAAATTTTATAATATAAATCAAATAAAATTTTTTAAATATTAAAATTATTATTTTGTATATATTAATAAAATAAAATTTTTTTCAATTTTAAAATAGAATATATATATTTTTATATTTATAAAATGTACACTTTTCCATTGAAATTATATGTTAGTTTTTTATATAAAATAATATTAAGTTTTCTTTATATTAAAATATCTCTATAATATAAAGTTATAAGCAAAAAGTTGAAAATAAAGGTAAATACTGACTGCAACGAGAATTTGTAATCATACTTTGTTTTAAGATTTTATGGAATTAAAAGTACTCCTACTTTTATTTTAAGATTTTATGGAATCTTTTTCTGGTAAAGAGTTTTAAGTAGTTTCCAAGAATTTGTATTAAAAGTAAAAATTGACTACAACGAGAATTGTATATAATGCCATACGTATACTTTCCAATATTAAAAGTAATCATACTTTATTTTAAGATTTTATGGAATCTTTTCTGGTAAAGCTTTCAATATAACTTTACCAGAAAAGATTCCATGCATGTGACTTCATCATGAAGTCATGCATGTGACTTCATCCTCCAACATTCCCTCTAGATATGAGTGTGATGAATCACATAGATTCAGTTCTGTCAAACATCTCTCTACCTTCTTATTTCAAAATAAAAAGAATGAAGACGCAACCGTTCCCTACTGTCTTTGCATATTTAGTTTCTGATGTCGTTTATTCAGTGGTGGAGATTCCTCTGTGATCCAAGCACTTAGAGGGTTTGTGCCAAGCAGCAGCACTGGTTTGGTATTCGCCGATATCCATGTGCTAAGCTTTCCGCTCATATCTTTTCAGTTTAAGTGGCCATAGCATGGGAAATTTTGGCTCCCGCCCACGAGATAGGATTCCCAGTCAAATTTGGAATCACTCAGAGCCTCTTATAATGCAGGTGTTTTGAAAAAAATTATCTTCATTCTATACTGAATACAATTCATGCTCGTAGATTGGGTTTCATAGGTATTTATTTGGGACTTAATGGCTGTGTGCAGACTTGGGATCTGAAGGTTAACTGCATCTGCGAGGGATGCAAGAAAACGTTCAAGAAAGTTCTCGAGAAAATCGATGGTAAGAAACGTTGGGATCATGTATGTTTGCATATAATTAGTTTTGTTTTTGTTGTAATTGCAGGTCGCGTGTTCGAGGCTGGTTATAGATGTTTAGTAACCATATGGCTTCTTGTTGCAGGTGTGCAGACTGTCACTATTGATGCTGACGAGAAGAAGGTTACAGTGAAAGGGTATGTGACTTCAGCCGATGTCTTGTTGGAGAAGCTATTGAAATCCAGGAAGCATGCGGAGTTGTGGCCGGTGGCTCAGAGCGAACACCAGCAGAACGAGGCCAAGACTCAGAAGCAATGCGAAGAGCAGAAATCGGGCGAAGATTTCGGTGATGATAAGAAAGAACATGCAGCGATGGCTCAGAGCGAAACGCAGAAGAAAAAACCCAAGGATTCGAAGCAACTGACAGAGCAGAAACCGGGAAACGATAGCGGTGGTAATGAGAATGACAATGCAGCGGTGGCTCTGAGCAAAATGCAGTACAAGAAGCTTAAGACTCGGAACCAACAGAAAGATCGGAAATCGGGCCGACACGAAGGTAAGAAAATGCTTCCCAACATCTGAAAATAAGTTAATATGGTATCTTATAGGGAAATAGAGTGTGCATTATAACGGAGGGATAACAGAAAACTTTTACACATAATGTTAGCAGATTAGAGAATCCACAAGAATACACAGCCCACTGCACAATAATCACAGTCTATGTACTCATTCGCTCCTCAAAATACTCACAAGAACAGCAGCAGAGACAAGTCCCTGATTGGAAATTCAAACCCGTAGTTATCTATCATTTCTCTAATCCTTATAGTACAATTACCAAAACCCATTACTCTAAATTGGCACACAAACCCAAATAATGGCGTTCAACCCAGTTGCAATGTCTGCATAGCACTTCTGAGCGGATGGCTTCCTCTAAGTAACACAATCCCTTTCCCCGTTTCACAGAGACAGGCTCGTCTCGTTACACAGAGAGAGGTTGGTCTCTTTATATACAAAGATCACAATTAGTTACCATCCTAAATTCCTCAACCATTATACTTCTAGCATTTATACCCCTAAGTTTAGGGATAGTTAGAATGACAACACGAGCATCATAAATTCCTTAACAGAAATGCAAAAATACCCTAAATTAGGTTTAGGGCTACTTGGAATGATCCACTAACATCGTAGCTGCCACGATTTTGGGAAATGGGACTCACAACACTACTAGCTGGAATAAAAACACGAGCATCCTAAATTCCTTTACAGAAAAGCATAAAACCCCTAAATTTAGGGCTTGTTGGAATTACACCAATAACATTGAAGCTGTCACAATTTTGGGTATTGGATATTCATCATTGCTAGGTGGAATAACCATAGGAGCATCCTACATTCCATCAGAGAAATACATTAAATCTCTACATTCCATCAGAGAACTACATTAAACCTCTAAATTTAGGGCTACTTGGAATCACACCACCAATATCGAAGCTGCCCCCTGCCCCCGGGCTAGTTGGAATCACACCACCAACATCGAAGCTGTCCCTGATTTCGGGTATTGGAGACTCGCCACACTTTGCTCGTATTCCTGGCCTAGCTGTTATTTATCTTCATGCCCCTAGGCATCAAAATCATTTTTTTATTCCTTACAATTTTTTTATTCCTTACAATGAACAGATCCAGCGGCTTCCCAAAATTCTCTTAATAGATGTTGACTGATATCATTCTTTACAGCCCCTATATCAATTTTGCATTTGACAAGGGCATACCTGTCTAAACTAATGGTCTAATTATATGCACATCAAGCCCAAAGCTTGACGTGGATATGATCAGATTCGGGTTCAGATGGTGTGCCTGAGTACTCATATTCAGGGCATCGTGTAGAATTAATACACTGTTATAGATAGGCGTACACAGAGTTGATTACATCATCCCAATCCTTTTGGGGCCATGGAATTGATCTCATTTATCATTTATCTGGGTGTTAAAACAATAAACGATGAATGATCACAGTTACAGTATAATAGATATTTAAGTTTAGAACAGTCTGTTCTGTTAGAATGTTTTGGAGAACACAATTTTTACAGGTTGTAAAGATAAGATGGAGAAATAGTGGTAAGGATTTAAGAAAATGAGATTTTATTAATGTGAAATCAATTTGATAGTTATTTACAGAGTAAAACATTATTTAACAAATAAAATTTTTTTATATAAAAATTTACAACAATTTTTTAATTTAAATTAAATTTTCATATATAAAAAAAAAGATAGAAAAATATAAATCAATTAAGAAGATAAAAATATAGCAGTACTCTAAAGATTATAGGAAATGATGATTTTTTGGGGGGATATTTGCCCCAAATCCATCCAGTGTCCTAGGAGTTTTTCAGCATGCTCAATCCATTTCTGCATTCAGAAATAGATTTTGAACAACAAAAAATAGTGACTCCTGTAAATTTATAATGCCAGATTCTTGCTAAAAAAGTCATTTCTTAGAACAGCTAGCCAAGAGTATAGCAACTACGAATTTCTATTTTTTTTTGTAAATAAGAAAAAATTGATGAAAAAGTATATATGATACTACAATATCTTATGTGGAAACTAATCAAATATAAACACTTAATTTGATATAAAGATTTAAACCATTGTTAAATTTTCTAACAAAACAAATAAATTCTTATATAAAAAATGTTTTAAAACACCATATCATAAAAATAATAGAGGGTAGGTTGAAACATCTTCAAAATAAATTAGATAAAAACCTATAAAGTTTTTGCTTCTCTAACCCTACAATGCCTCCAATAAACATAAACAAGAAACAAGAAAGCTTTATTAGATAATTTTTACCACCCTATCTTTTTTTTGTTATATAAGTGTGTATTTTCATTGAATAGATGATGGGCAAGCAGAGAAAGACGCATTATTCACTGAGCGGCAAGTAGTGTTTAAGATGGAAACACTCGTAGCTGCTACTAACAATTTTCACGATGATAACAAGCTTGGGAAGGGAGCATTTGGCCCTGTGTACAAGGTAACCTTGGCTATATCTTAGACCCCGTTCGACGCAGATTTCTGGCTTGAAAACAAATATATAGTTTAGAAAGACAATTAAAATTTACTAGACAAAATCATTTACACTGAGCATTTGTCTGAATTTCTCAGGGAACTACTAACGACGGAAAACAAATGGCTGTGAAGAAGCTGTTGTCAACATCTAATCAAGGAAGAAAAGAATTTCTGAATGAAAAGCTTCTGGCCAAAGTTCAGCATCGGAATATTGTGAACCTACTAGGCTGTTGCAAAGAGGGATCACAAATGTTTGTTGTTTATGAGTACTTACCGAATGGGAGCCTTGACAAATTCCTATCAGGTGAGTCAATTCCACTCAATTATGTTATATGAAGATAAAAGGCACTGATGTATCAATCCAGATAGTTGGGTGTTGAATTGGTGTGTTCAATGCATGGATACAGATGCAGAAAAACGCAAAGACCTTGATTGGCAGAAGCGTTACAACATAATCCTGGGAATAGCTCGTGCGCTTCATTATCTTCACGAGGATTCTCAACTCCGGATTGTTCATCGAGATATTAAAGCAAGCAATATTTTGTTGGACGAGAAACTGAATCCTAAGATAGCAGATTTCGGCACTGCAAAAGTTTTCCCAGAAGATGACACTCACGTCAGCACAGGGGTTGTTGGAACTCCGTAAGATTTAACACAATCATCACAAAGTTATTAACAATTAGGATGCATGCATAAAAGCTATTAACCATTAGGGCTGCATGCATTTAGAATATGTTTACATCGTAAATTACTTTTCTTTTTCGTTTTAATAAATGTTTTACATAAGGATTTGGAAAAACGCATAAATAATTCCTGTGTCCACACCATTTTCTATGCATATTTTTTTAAAGAAAATTGAGAATATTCTAGTCGCACTTCATGACATCCTTGGTTTGGAATTTACATTCTCGGTTTAGTTATTATCTTCTAGGATCTAGCCCTACAGTTTCTTCTGCAAATAATTTGACTTTATCATCGCTCAACTCCTAAATGTTCCCTCACACTATCTTTTCCATTGGAATTTGAATATGCAGTGGGTATATGGCACCAGAGTATTTTGGGGGCGAGCAGTTGTCTGTAAATGCAGATGTATATAGCTTTGGCATTGTACTCCTGGAACTTGTCACCGGAAAAAAGATATCATCTGAAAAGGGGATGCTTTTAGGATGGGTGAGATATTCTCAGACTATTCTCGTTGTATTTCCCTCTGAGGATATCTTCTAACGGGTTTCACTGATCTATTTTGATATGATATAAATTCTTCATCTGTCGACTTGTAGACTAATTTATCAATAAACTAAATTAAAACCTACATTATGGATCTCTCCATCATGTATATATATTTTATGAAAATTTATCAAAATGCAGGTATGGAATTCATACAAACAAGGAAAAAGTGTGCAGACGATTGATCCAGCAATAATTAAAACATGCGATAAGGAGCAAGCCTTGAGATACATTCATGTTGGCCTTTTGTGTACACAGGCCGATTCATTGCGTCGCCCACCAATGTCAAAAGTTACTGCAATGCTTTCAAATTCTTTGACGTTACCAGTTGCCACAAAGCCACCGGTATCACTTTCTCCATCTAATTTGTCATTTCTGACTCTTTTGGTTTCAAATATGAGATTTGATGTATTAAATTTATGTATAATGAAGATGAGATAGAGATCATCTTCCTCGGAGATCCTTGGAGTTTTATTTACAGTAGTTTGTTGTCTACAAGTGTGGAGCTTGGAGTTTTATTTACAGTAGTTTGTTCTCTACAAGTGTGGAGGTGTATTTGATTGTTTTATGTTATGAAAACAGTGAAAATGGTGGTAACACTGTGCGTTTTGAATAAGGATGGGAATATGTCAGTATTGATCTTTTGTCGAAGAGGGTTGGGCAAAAAGAAAAAGGCTAAATAAAACAAAAAAAAACTGTGAAAAATTCGTAATTTTCCATAAGTTTTATTAAGTTTTCTAGTTTTGGTTTTTAGAGGAAATAACAGAGTGTCTTATAAATAGTTTAAATAGGTTTAAACAATTCAAAAGGATTTAAACAGGTTCAAATCCAGATAAAGTAGGGATATTCTGTATACTTTAACAGTTAAATAGAAATTGTATCTAGTTTGACGGATTCAAATCCAAATGACCAGGTTATGTACAACTTTACTTTAACATTCAAATTCTAGTTTGACTATAACATTCAAAATTCATTATTATTATTATATTAAAAATGCGAGTGTCATAGATTTAGGAGTATATGTAAAAAATTTCGAAATATATAGCAAATTTGTCCAGAATTTGTGCCTTTGAAAATTACTTCAAAGGTTCGAATTGGTGTGCTCATAAAAGAGGGAGACAAAGAACCAAAACGGCGGAAAACTGTGAATATTTACCCCCAGGTGAATGTAAACTCTGTTCTCTCATAGTTTTGGAGGTGAAATTAAACTAAATTAAATCTCAGTGTTCACAGCTCACTATAAATAACCTAGAAGAATAAATATCTGAGCATAGATATCCCATTCAAGCTCGGGAGGATAAATTTATGACCTGTAAGCAACTTTAGAAGTCATATCTTCAGCTTTTAGATCTGTCTTTACTGTAAATGTTTTTGTTATTTTGAATGAACAATGTTTTTCAATTCGGAGCACCATGTACTGTTGTCTTTGACTCTACGTTCATGCTTTACTTGGATGGTTTCTGCAGAAACATTCGTTTAGATGTTTTGAATGGTGCTCTGATTTCTTTTTCCTTTTAAATATTTGTAATTCCAGGGCGTGTAATGTGCTGAGGAGAAAATTGAATGCTCTGGATGGAGCCATGTGACAGCTATGAGGTGGAAAATGGCAAGCCTACAATGTGAAAAATTGATGCTAGGTCATTTAATTAAGATCGAACACGGGCTCTTTTCTTAGAATTTAAGACTTATGTTTTTCTAATAAAGTCACATACTGTATAAGTGACTTAGTAATTAACATTAATAGGTTCAATGTTGTTAGAGGATGGTTGACATATCCTCTCTATTACTAATAAGTTAGATTTCAAAAAAAAATCATACAATAAAGTTGTAGGCTATTGTATTGTAGGTATGTACCAATTATTTATAATATCATGTGTGTGGAATCGGTATCTGCCAATTATTTATAATATCATGTGTGTGGAATTGGTGTAGATACTGAATTTTTAATTGTGTTTTTTTTTCAATTTATTTACAACAATTTCTTGTTTAGTATTTAACTTTTTTTTTTAGAGTTTGATATTGTTAAGGAATTGAGGAAGAGATCAATATGAAGAGATTTTGTATTCTTGCAAATTTCTCATCATGTTTTTAGAGATTCAGAAATAAAGAGTAAAATAGGAAAAATTGATATTCTAGCAATTACTTAAAGCTGAATATTTTTATTCAGAATATTTTAGAAATTCATGAAGCTATATAATAATTATTATTGATAGTGTATTTATTGAATGAATGCTTTATAAAAAAAACTAAGCATTTTCATTCTCTTACTTCCTTCATTGAACAACTTCTCAACTTCTTGTTTTCCAAGCCATGCATTACATTTTAATAATGGCTTACCCTTCCAAGATGGCTTTTGGTACAATGGCTACATTTTAACATTTTATTTGG